>WWET01003632.1:136215-149325 GCA_011038615.1 Limnodynastes dumerilii
ATGGAGTGAGGGGAAGATGGTGACAGAGAGGATGTACACATTAAACCTGCGGTAATATAGACACAAGTCACCAACTGGAATGAAGGTAAGTCCACCAAGTCTTAATTGATGTGACAAGTTAACGATTTCAGTGCCAACTGATGGTATCCCCAACCTTTTAATTACCAAATTCACACTTGAGAGAAATGAGGAGCCCTGGAAAATTGCTTAGGGCAGAGGGGGGACCTTAGCAAACTATTATAATCTTCTGAATTCCTGCATTATAGAGAACTAGCCATCTCTACCAATACTCTGCAGCCCTCCTCTTGTTCCAAAGAGAAAAAGTAAAAGTGAGAAATCTGAAAGTATCAGGAGCGATGTGCAACACTAAAAATGAGAAAGGAGGGGGGTGGGGGTGGGGTGGCTCTCGTATCTATAAATATCCAGCTTGGGAGTAGTGCCACTGTGCAAGCAGCGACGGCAGGCTGGAAGGAGGAGTGAAGATACCAATTAACGAGATGAGGAGTAATTGGTGTTTGCTAGCAAATGTTTTCAAACTGCAAACAAAACCTAAATAAAAACGCACGCCAGGCACAGCTGCACAGAGAGACACTATATATATATATATATATATATATATATATATATATATATATATGTATATAGGCTTCTATAACACATTTAAAAAATAAAAACAACACAAAGAACTAATACAATTAAATATAAGTAAATGTAATGGTGTTTGTGTACATAATTAAAGGTAATTAAAAAAAAACCAAAAACAAAATCAAAACAAATAACGGCACCTTTAAAATGTTAAAGTCTTGCACTTAAGTGTGAATGCAGTCCAGAATGTCATGGGTAGTTGCTGGTTAATGCAAGAGTGATGCAAGGCCCAGGGGTCTGTATTCAGACTACCGGACGTATAACATATACGTCCGGTGTTTAGCGATTTTTACTACTGTGCATGCGTAGTCATTTTTGTACGTAATCTACATATCTTTCCTTACGTAGATTGCGTATATGCGGTCTTAACACCGCATGTACGCAACCTATGGAAGGAAAAGATTACGTACAAAAATGACTACGCATGCACAGTAGTAAAAATCGCTAAACACCGGAAATATATGATATGCGTCCGGTAGTCTGAATACGGGCCAGGGTGAATAGTCAAAATACAACTTATACTTAAAAATACCTAAAGGAAACACTAGATGTCACTATTACACAATATAGCAGAAAAAATAAATCTGCTTTATTCATGGCTTGGAAAATAATGTCTTTCTGTGAAGAGACACAACAATTTAAATCCAAGTTTTTTCTCCTATCATACTTTGCTAATCTGATAAATCATCCTTTTAAATAAAACAACATACACAATATAAAATAAAATATACAATAAATGAAATTGATGTTAAGAATTGTAAATAAGCTGAAGTTAAAAAAAAAAAAAAGAATTGTAAATAAGGTTTATATAATAGGTTTATCATTATTTACTAATTTTAATTGTGTTTATTATTGTCTGTAGTGTGGGATATTATCACCTTAAATGTTATAATTAATTTGCCATAGCAAAAGTAAACAACTCTACCCAATCAGGTGTAGTAAGTGAGAAAACTCAGGCTAGCACCTTTTACACCACCACTTACTTGGGTCAGTCTATATCTGGACTGGTGGGGAGACTAACATTGGCGGTAGTGGGAGGAGCCCAAGCTTGGACTGCTGCGCAGGGGAAGGAATCCAAGAGTACTGTATGCCGTCGTTGCTCGTTGCCTAGGGGAAAGGGTCTGCTTGCTGCACAGGGTCTAACACTGGTACAGGGCTTGCTCATTGCCCAGGGGTTAATTAACCTTGGGCCTGATCCAGAACAACACACGCTTGCGAGCTAACGCTGATCATAAGCGTAAATTCGGCAGAAAAAACGCACCGCGCATGCGCCTAGTGACAACTTCCAGTAGTAAAACACTGATTTTCGTAGCGGCAATTCCAACGTCCGTATACTTTGCGTTTTTACCGACAAAGGGGCGTGTTTATAGTATGAAGTTCGTATGGACGCTGGAGTTAAGGAATATAGGCGGGGTGAGGCATTTAAATTGTACAGTATGGGCGTGCTAAGCGTCGTTAATACGCAATGAACGTACGGACGGCCGCGGGAACAAACACAAAAGTTAAGGTAGGGTTTGACGAGCGTATGGGTGCTAAACTAGGTACGAGCAAGGGGAGCGCCTATTGCCGTGCATCGGTGGTACGTTCGGCGATAATACGCTACCCACACCGGCGTAGGTCTGGATCAGGCCCCTTCTTCCTGGTGATCCAGTTTGATTTATCAATGCCTAAGTTTACCTCTCCGCACAGGATAAAGACATTGGAGGCCTAATGGAGCTCTTTTGCAAAAGGGCACTCCACTACCTCCCTTACAGTCTTCTTGCCGTGCCACTTCTACTCCCTCTTCTGTAGGGATACAGCCCATCCCCTCTTCTGCCAGGCTTCCACAAACTTTGGCCACTTCTGGCCCTTTTCTTCTGCTCCCCCTTCTCTCTAGGTGCTCTTGCCACAATGTCTTCCTCCTGCAGACTCCTTCAGCTTCAGCCCTCTGACTTCTATCTTCACCCTCTTCTGGCCACAACTACTTACTCCAAGCCTATGCAGGGGTTTATAAACCCTGCCGCAGGGGTGGATGGGATTGCTGACTTGCGAGCCCTGATTGGCTCACCATGGCACCGCAATGCACCCTAGGCACCGCAGGTGCACCTGGGAGCTGTGAGTCCTGATTGTTTTGCGGTCATGCTATGTGATTGGCTGGCAGCCAAACAGAATTGATCTGCTGCCAGCCGGGTCTTTTAGTACTCTTGACACAGCGCTGAAACCCCCCGTTGCACCTCTCACATTCATATGTAAAAGACTTGTGGCCTGATCCATATCTCTGTGCACTTTCAGCATTAACGGAGATCTGAAAGTCCACACAGAAGAGGGAGGAGCAATCCCCTATCACTCCCCTATCTTATCCGAATGTAGACCTGTGCGGAACTACTTACCGCTTCCCTTGGCACTTCATTTACATACCTATACCCACTTGTCTGGCAGGGATTAGTCATGCAGAAATAAGGTGAAATCTCTTAAACAGCTCTAGACATGGAAACTTACAGAGTTACTGTTCCCGGTTGAACTTAAGGTTTGGTAAATACCCAGAGTTAAATGACACCACACAAGACAATTCTTATAAATTATAGTATTTAATAAAGAATTAAGCAAAATACATGAATGATACTTAGCTTCAGCTGGTAGTTATTGCTTGATAATGATCAACAGGTTTCCAGGGGCCCCTATCTCAATTGTTGTCGAGCTGGAAAAGGTCAGTGGGTACTTCTGCACTTACTAAGGTCAGTTATGTACAAAGTCTGGGTCACATCTGCATTCAATCAGGTTGGTTATGTACAGGGCCGGTGCTAGGGTGGTCGGCGCCTCCCTGCAAACTTTAAATTTATGCCTACCTGTTTAACAATTTGTCATCAGAGTTTCTAGAGTATAGTATCCATGTAAGCACAATAAAAGAAAGGAAATCATAGCTATACAATACAGGCAGCATTCTAGTCTCCACTAGACAATTCCCATGTCATCCTAAACACTGCAACACAAAACAGACCATATATCTTAGGGACACATACCTTACAGACATTGGGCCGGATCCAGAACTACGTCCGTCTTCCATAGACGGACGTAGTTCAATAAACAGTAGCTACTGCGCATGCGTAGTAGCTATTGTACGTAATCTGCGTATCGTTTCGATACGTAGATTGCGTATATGCGGTCTTTGAAGACGGACGTAGTTCTGGATCTGGCCCAATATAATTAATCAAAAGTTGAGATGAAAAAAGATAGGGGAATTGTTTTTATTTTGTGTACCTCTGAACTAAAAAACTGACATTGTAAGGAAGTGACATATTTTACAGATGTTTAGTACCTATGTTGACATTTGATGGTTGATGTGAATCAAAACCACCTGAACAACATGAGTTGTCAAGTAAAATGTAGGTAGGTATAGAGCTGAGAATCTCACACTGTACACTGTAGAAAAAACTGAATAGAGAGTTTAACATGGGAATCTTTATCACAAAAAGCCTCAAAGTAGAATCTGTTTCCTAGTGGCTAGACCGGATTTGAGATATCCTTGATAAGCTATATGATAGAACTGGTCTAATCCTGCAATCAGAATCAGATTTCATGACTGAATCAAAACCTATGCAACTACTGCAGTTAGAGCTCTGGTCGCAGTGGTAGCGGGTCTGGTGCCAGATACCCATCACATCCAGAAATCCATATGGACAAGGGTAGACCTCTCCCCTCGCTAACCAAGATTTCTGCACTGTCCCCACGTAAAATAGGAACGATAGCTGAAGCCAGCTCTTACTGTACCATTAGCACTCCCAGATTGGAACCGCTCCTGCTGTATGGGATGTGCCACCTCAACATCAGATTTTCCACTAGAACAGAATTCTGTATCCAGATCTAGAAAGCGTTCCCCTATTGATCAGAAAACACCCCCTTGCCGGAAGTCTGAATCTGGTGCCAAGTCCCTAAAGAAAGCTCATATAAATGTGACATTGACTTTACACAGCATAGCTATATACAACTTTTATATATTGGCAGAAATTATATATATATATAGAACCATAATATAATGTAACATTTTACCATTTTAAACAAACATTTCATTTAGACCCTGTCCCATCGGAGTTTACAGACTAAATTCCCTAACAGAATCATTTTTAGTAAGCAGCCACTTAACCTATCAGCATGTTTTTGAACTGTAAGAGAAACTCTAGCTGCTGTGAACTTATCTCCAAGCAGTTACAACTGTAGGGCTCACTACTCCAGTGTCAATCCCCTGGCTCCTCTGTGGCGCTGTTTCTACAGACAGGAAGTGCTCATACAAGAAGTTCCTGTGTGAGCTGCTGCTGCTTGCTGTGTCACTACTGCAGCAGCTCATACAGGAACCTCTTGTATGAGCCCTGCTAATCTGTATAGCGGAGAGGGGGTGTCCGGCGCCATGCTGGATAGGAGACTGTATGAACGCTGCCAATCTGTATATCGTGGTGCCGGCGCCTATCCAGCATGGCGCCGGGATGCACCGCATCCCCTCGCGGAGCGGGTCTCGCCGGCCCTGGTTATGTACAAAGCCCGGATCACCCCTGCACTTAGTCAGATCAGTTACATTCATAGTCCAGATCACTTCAGCATTAAGTCCCGTATTAAGCCAGTGAGCTGACTTTGTGCCAAGTCTTTTATACCCCGACAACAACAGAGCCGGAACTCCCTACCTTATTAGGTTATAATCATGTTTTAAGCAAGTTAATTGGTACTACTTATCTAACTAATTTCTACTTTCCACATATGCGCAGTATAAGCTAGCATTGCATAATGTTAGTCGTCACATGCCCTCTGCTCCCACCAAGCTGCCTTATCGGCTTTAATTGGCTTTGAACATCTGGTTCTACACAGTATTAATAACACGTTTGCGTAAAAGCACATTAAAAATGGAGAATAGCAGCCATTTTACGCTGTCTGGACATAGTTACCTACAGGAAAACATGCAGTTGGATGCAAATGGGGTTTTAAAACCAAATGTGACTCTGAAGGTAAAGTTCACAGATTTAGAGCAAAATTAGTAGCAAAGGACTATACTCAAAAATATGGTGACGAATAGACCGCATATACGCAATCTACGTATCGAAACGATACGCAGATTACGTACAATAGCTACTACGCATGCGCAGTAGCTACTGTTTATTGAACTACGTCCGTCTATGGAAGACGGACGTAGTTCTGGATTCGGACCGTGGTCGTGTACTTCTCCTATTCTGAGAAACAGAAAGACATTTGTCTCTTAAAACTATTCACAGTTGGTCACTGTAATGTTTTCAATCTACCTAAATGACCTTTGCTTTAATACATATGCTGTAACAGTCAGTTCTGATGCTAATTACTTGCAGCTCACTGATGTAGACTAGAGTAGAGATTAGTTTAGAAAAAGCAATGCATCATGTAGAATTCCACTTTAGAATTCACAATGTCCCACTCTATGTATGTGATATATGAATAAAGAGGTATTCTGAAAAGGGGCATGCTATCCTGATCCTAAAATCCTAATATTGAATTATGTGACTTTGCCAGTAGCAATAAGTCTGCATTTCTCTATTTATTTTCTGCTGCTCACAAAATGGTATGGAAAGTATAAGAAAAAGTGAAAAATCAGTTCATGTTTGAGTATATTGTCTCTTTAAAATGCGCTGGCAATAATATTGTGCAAATAACATATTATGCTTAATCTATTATCTAATCGTAAGCCTGCAGTTTCTAGCACTTTGATCCTTAATGAAGGACAGGGTTTCTCTTTATCACTACAGTTAACAATGTGGCTTCGTTTATCAGTCATAGTACAAAACACCAATATAAAAGTAACTGATCCGTTTAAAATTGTCTCACAAGACTGTGTGCATTTACCCAAACAACATCAGAATGTGCTGCAATACAAAATGCTGGTTAATAGCAGGGTCTGTTATTGGTGGACTGCTAGCTATTCTTGGAGGAGTTCTTATACCTGTGGGAGATATAATTATTGAAGGTGAAATAGATAAGGTAAAGTATTTGCATTGCTCATTAGTACAATAGGCAGAATATACACAGTAGTTATAATGTGTTGCTTTAGTTGTTAAATAAATAAATAAATAAATAAATATGTGAACAGTGATTCTTATGCATAGGAGGAATTGGTTTGGAAAAAAAATGTAAATATTGATTTGAAAGAAAAAAAAATATTGTGTATTTTATGTAAAAAAAAAATGTGAAAAAAATTTGATACTTCATTATAATTTCTAATGTAAAAAGTTGTGTAGGGATATGTTTAAAACAAAAAGAAAGAAAAAACATTTATTGAATAAAAAAAACAGTCCATTTGTACCTTACACCAGTTCTGTGCTTGTGTCAAATTTAAGAGGAAGTGCATCCAGCAACCTACCTTTAATGGTCACTAATTTATATTACCATGCTTGTTATTCATCAGGAAGCAGTCATTGAAGAGGGTACTATTGCCTATGAAAATTGGATTGTAACAGGAAGTCCTGTATATAGGTATTTTTGGATTTTTCATGTAACAAATCCAGATGACATCATAAAGGGATCAAGGCCAAACTTAGAGCAAAAAGGGCCTTACGCATATTTGTAAGTAGAACTAGTTTCTGTGCTACTTCAATGTTCTGTATAATGCATATTAATATTCCATAAAAGTCTATGTGTAAAAAAAAGTAGGCTTGTGCACGTCTTCAATTCTAAGAAATAAAAAGACATTTTCAAGGAAAACGTATCTCAGATGTAAAGCCTACATTTGTCTCTGAACATATTTAATTTGTTGGTTAGCAGAATTTTTTTTCACACTAACTAAATGACCTGTTCTTTAATACATATTCTGTAACAGGCAGTTTTGATGCCAGTTAATTGCAGCTTACTGATGTAGGGGCAGATCCTGAACTACGCATTTCCGCGAATTTACGTGTGGCGGACACGTAAATTCGCAGATTTGTACGCGAGGCAGCTTTAAATTGTAAAACCAGAAATAAAATTAGGAGGTGAAGTTTCTTAGCTCAACTCTATTTTATAGAATAAATATAAAGCTATGCAGTATTTTAGTTCTATGTGTAAAAGTAATGTATTTTCCCTGCATGCAAATTTTTTTAAATTAATTAACACCCCTTATTTTGAAAAATGGTTTAGCCGAGCTATACACTTCCACCTAAGAAAAGGTGTAAGTGCATCTCTGAATCAGGCCCGTAGAGTGGAAAATTGTTTAGCGAAAACGTATAAAATAAAAATATTAGCAAACTAAATATTTCATAATAAAAACATTACTTTTTTTGTTACTGTGTGTAGAAATCATGTATTGTGCACATGTAATTTGGCAGTGATTTCTGACCCTTTGTCCTAATGCAATGGCAAGAAATTGGTTGCAGAAGGTTAGCCTCTATGACTTAGAAGTGACCTGGGGCTGGTCCAAATGTCTTAGCATAAACCTTTTTGTTCATCTCCGTTTGGCTCTGGATTGTGTCCACTTGTTTGGATACTCTCTTATTGTACATTGGCTATGTCCCTCCATCATGAATACACACAGAACTTACACACTGCGTAGCTTTATTTTTAACTATAAATTACAGCTGAGCTAAGAAACTTCTCCTCTCCTCTCCAGGTAGGGTAAAAAATACAGGAAAACAAACATTTGCTCTTGTTTTTCCATTGCCTACTTTGATAAAGTTTTAAAGTTTAAGTAAAATGGGCTAATAAAAATGTCTTTATATTATTGCACTGTACTGTATGCTTTTGTTATATTAAAAAAGAGCACCTTTGTTAGTTTTATTAATTTATACCCTCTGTGTATGGCTTACTATTGCAATTAAAATTGCCTTTGCAAATCTTTTAGAAATGTAGTTTTGAACAGGAAACAGAATGGTTTTCATGTGGAAGCAACTTAGGCAGAAAATAAACCACAATGGTAAAATGTGGCAGTGTAGTAAAGTTAGTTAAGACACGCATTAGAAATAAAAATTGAGAAATAAATCTTAGTTGATGCCAAACTGATTTGCAAAGGATAAAAGTCTGTAATGGGCAATATACATGATAAGGTCAACTGCAGTGACCTTTAGATAGTTGATAATCTGATACTTTTATTGAAGCAACTCAATTCTCTCTGATTAAATACAAAAATTGACCAGCTGTTTTAAATAAATTACTAATTACTATAATTAATTAGGATTAATTATTATTGGATAACATTTTCCTTAACCCTTTAGACCTATCATGTTATCCAGCAAGAATACAGATAGTATTCATTTTACAGAAAATGGTCACATATAGGCTAATAGCCATAGATTAACTGCATGGCAACACCGAACCTGGCAGTCTATTTCATGGGAATGAAGTTTACTGACCCATTTAAAGATATCCAACCAACACCCACATAATATAAATTTTTTTATACCACTATTTTTGTTTAAATTGGTAAATAGTCTGTTTTTTACTTCAAGGCAATGATTAGCTATACTATTTCTTGTATATTTTTGGTGACATTTTCTTGCTTGATTTTGAATATATTATGTTTGTACAAAAATCCCAAATTTTTTACATTTCTAGAATATCATAAATGGAACCATTCAATCCTTTGAATGTAACATTTACCTGTGTGTGTGTGTGTGGGGGGGGGAATAATAAAAAAAGGAGGAGCCTCTATATTATTTTGAAAAAATCATTTTAAATACTGCTTTGTCAGTGTTTTAATTATCCATTTTTCTTTATTCATTCTGCAAGCATTGTAATGATTGATCTCTCTATGAACACCCTGTGAAAAGCACGAATAGAATAAAGACAAATTAGGAAATGGCTGAAAACAGGTACAAGAAGATAGCAGATACATATATACATATATCTATTATAACTCATACTAGCAGGCAAGCAAACTTACTCACTGCTGTAGGATACAAAATGTACTTTGATGATTTTTCTGAGAAACCATGTTGCTCTACATGGAGAAAAAGACAAGCTGCAGAACTTTAAGTTGGATTTAGCCCATCCCAACTCTAAAATTCCAAGTAAAAATAAGTCCAGAGCCATATGTAATGGTCAATCTATTATTTTATTTAACTGGAAAAATATTATTGCTGTGGTTATCTCTCTTTTGAATTATTAATTTAAAATGTATTTTATTTATTTTTTATGCTCAAAGAGTACGACATGTGCCTAAGGCCAATGTAGTACAGCATCATAATAACACTGTGACATTTGTACAACCCAATGAAGCCATCTTCCAGAGAAGTATGTCTATAGGATCTGAAGATGATGTTTATACAGTTCTAAATATCGCTGTTGCTGTAAGTATATTGTTGGATTATAAATCTGCAAGCTGTGTCAATTTAATATCTGAAATACAGCAATAAATAATATTTAGGATTAATGTTTTGGCTTATTATCCTGCACTTTTGCTATGTATTTTACATGCAGTTTTCATATAAAAAAACCCCAAGATTTACAATTTCCTTTTACAATAGCTTCAAATTAAAATATGTAACACAACATAACTGTAAGCAGTAATCTTCTGAGAGTTATTTTCACCTCTATCCGAAGCCCCTCTTTGTCATTCATATTGCACATTGTTGTAAATACAATGTAAAGTCCTAATATTTGGCCACAAACCATACAATAATTGGGCAAATCAGTCCTATTATTGTGCACTCTATGGCAAACTCTGATTGTTGGAATGTCCACAAACAGGTCTGATATGTGGATTGCTCTGTTTTACTGAATAATCCAACCTCTGCTGGTTATAGGGTAGTATATGGTCACTATTATTACTATATTTACCACCATTCCTAGGTGATAAACCTCTCAGTGCTACAGTACAGAAGAAGGGCTTATAGGGCTGGATCCAGACTTAAGTGCTTGAAATTGGTTACTCCTGGGCTAAACCATGTTGATTGCAGGGGGAGTCAAGTTAATTCTATTGTTATTTAGACTTGGAATAGGAAACATCACCTCTCAACTTTAATACTGTTTGCAACAGATGAAATATGACTCCCCTGTAATCTACATGGTTAAGCCCAGGAGTAACTAATGTCAAGCACTTATTTAAGTCTGGATCCAGCCCATTAAGAGTAGGAGAGAGTGTATATTAGTCTTTTGAAGGTGCATATTCTGGGCTTGCTTTGTCCAGAAGGATTTACCAGCCTCATATTTTAACACTAAGGGATATGCAAAACTTTAATGTAAAAAACATACACGTTTAAAGAAAAATAACTTAATTATTAATGACAATTTATATAATTTATAATCGGTTACACTCTCTGGTACGAGAGTCTAATTGCCGAAAATTGGACACTAGTTTTGTTGTTGTTCTATAAAATTCTATTCTATTCTTTTCTATTCTATATTATTGTTCACACACTCTTCATATGAAACTTCATTCCATTAATTATCTTTCCAATCAAAATAAATGTTTTAAGTTATATTTATGTAAGGTATATTACAAAAAATATATTTACCAAGATCACATGTGATATCCAAAATAAACTGCAATTGTTACAAGTCAATAACATTAAAAATTCTTTGAAATATTAAAGGCTTGCAATCTAATTTATTCTGTTTACATAGGCTGCTGCTGATATGTACCCTCTACTACAAACAATATTAAATGGCTTTGTAAAGAGATCCAATTCATCATTGTTTCAAAGAAGAAGTGTTAAAGAGCTGCTATGGGGATATAAAGATCCCTTTTTGCAAGAAGTAACAAGTTTAATTCCTATGGATGTAACAACAGGGGTATTCTATCCGGTATGTATAAAATACTGATATATCTTTATACATGTAAGATGAAAGTGTTGTCCATCTCTGGTCAGAAATGGTTGTTTTAGAAATAGAAACAGTCAAAAGTTCTTTAGGGTTAGGGTCATGAAAGGGTTAGTGTTAGAATCAGTCTGCGGGGAGGGGAGTCTAGTTTTAGGCTGTGGGATAGGAGACTTAGAGTCAGACTGCAGGTAGGGGAGTCTTAGGGTTAGGCTATGGGGAGAGTAGTCCTAGGGTTAGGCTAATTTATTCTGTTTACGTAGGCTGCTGCTGATATGTACCCTCTACTACAAACACTGTTAAATGGCTTTATAAAGAGATCCAATTCATCATTATTCCAAAGAAGAAGTGTTAAAGAGCTGCTATGGGGATATAAAGATCCCTTTTTGCAAGAAGTAACAAATTTAATTCCTATGGATGTAACAACAGGGGTATTCTATCCGGTATATATATAATACTGATATATCTTTATACATGTAAGATGAAAGTGTTGTCCATCTCTGGTCAGAAATGGTTGTTTTAGAAATAGAAACAGTCAAAAGTTCTTTAGGGTTAGGGTCATGAAAGGGTTAGTGTTAGAATCAGTCTGCGGGGAGGGGAGTCTAGTTTTAGGCTGTGGGATAGGAGACTTAGAGTCAGACTGCAGGTAGGGGAGTCTTAGGGTTAGGCTATGGGGAGAGTAGTCCTAGGGTTAGGCTGCGGGGAGTGGAGTCTTACTGTTAGGCTGCAGGGAAGGGAGGGTTAGGATCATGGAAGGGGAAGGTTAGAGTAAGGATTAGGGAAAGGGTTGGGGTATCCCTTCTTCGGTGATACAGGGAGCGATTGCTTTGCCTCTTCAAGGCAAAAGCAATCGATTTCCCAGCCAGTTCAGAACTGTCTGGAAGAGAATGGTCCTTTGGAAATAAGGCCATTCTCAGCGGAGACTCACACCCGTAATTCCTATGGATATCCGTGTAAGATAACTGTATGTTAAATGCATATACTTACCTAAATCCCTACTCATCCAACTGTCAGAACAGGCAGAACAGAGTAAGTGGTTGTTAATAATTATAAAAAACTTACAATGTCTAAAAGAAGTCTAAAGAACAATTGATTTTTTTTCTAAAAAGTGGTAACATTTATAACCTATTATAATAGAGTGAATTGTAATATGGGATATGTTAACATTTGAAAATTCATTCAAACTAATGCAAATAATAATTTGAATTTCAACAATGATTTTTATTTATTTATTAATACATTTTTAAATGTATTATTTATGTATTTCAGGGATTGTTGACTAACAAATAAAACATTTAGTTGCCAGTTTATAACAGTATATATTTTGTTACTTAATGTATATATATTGAATAGTGTTTAATAAATAACTACTATTTCTTTTAACAGTACAATGGAACTGGAGATGGGGATTTCACAGTGTTTAATGGGAAGGATGACATCAAAAAAGTTGCCTTAATTAACAAATATAAAGGAGAAAGGTTAGTATTTAAACATTTCATATATTTCTGGTGCATGTTGACTTTAGTTACTGTAAGTTCATGGTAATATAATACATTTTTATTGGAAAAATATGTATTTGTAGCCATCAGTTATACTGTATGGATGGAGTTGTTAGGATGGAGCAGAGAAACCTTAACCTTGATCTTTGATACTTCCAGATAACTACCTACCCATCTACCCACAATTCCCCCTCCTACCCACCAATACCCACATATACTATATACAGTAACCTGAGAACTATCTACCTCATAA
>WWET01003633.1:16668-32483 GCA_011038615.1 Limnodynastes dumerilii
GGAATGCACAGCACAGACACAACAACAGATACAAATACAAACAAATTCACACTCCAATAGATATACTGTAGACAAATAGAAAATAGTCACCTGATTCTGTTTCAAACTCGCTTAAGTTTGCAAGCTTAACTTTAGGGTGCAATCTACTAGAATGAGATATATAGATAGAATGAATATTTGGAGATTAGGTGGTATTACCTGCATTGGAAATCTTGTAAATAGGCAACAAAGGAGGGCATTAACCTTTGTGGAAGCGGTAGATACATAAGAATCTATTAGGGCTTTGTCTGTAGCTTTCCTGCAGGTGAGGCATTATGTGTCCCAATCTATAGCGAAATTTTCAGAGAGTGATTGGACCAATCATTTTGATCATCTACTCTTACAAACTATTCTGAAATCTAATGCTATCTTCTTACATTATCACTTTATTAGAGAGGACCTGGATCATACTCGCATCACTTCAGGCCTCTCTCAATGGCTCCCTCTGTTTCTTATTCTCACTGTGCAAGACCTCTTAAAGGGACTTTTCCAATTTCAACCTCCTAATCACAGCTAGTACTTATTAAGAGCTTTATTTAAATGTCTTCCACAGAGGTTATCTCTTTCCCCATAGAAGATTTGTTATGGGCTTAGAGGAATTTAAACTTGTCTAAAGTGTCATGCAATTGATGTGCGTTTATATCATTGCCTATGGGAATGTCCAGTGATCTGACATTTCTGGTTACAAGTTAAGACACACGCGGAACAAAATTATCTTAATTATGTCCCGCTTACTCCCGTATGTGCTCTATTTGGTATTCTACCGCAAAATTAGGGTAACTGATTGCTTTTAACAATTTGCTCAGCAGCAAAAAAACAATATTCCAAAATTGCGTTGAGAATACTCGGATCCCATTCACACTATATGAAGAGAAATATTTTGGATGGAGTGGGTGGAAAACCTATTGGAAAAAGAAAAATGGGTAGAATGCTACTTTGCTGTGTAGTAAACCTATGTCAATACTCTTTCTTCCCAACTTAAAAGCCAGATTCATGCTGGTTTACACCAAACTGTTTGGTATTTAATTAGGGTAATGTCAGAGGACCCACCCTTTGCTGGTATAGATGGATGATAAAGGGGACCCGAGGTGAATTTTCAGAGTGTCTTTTCCCTTTTTTTCCCCCTTTTCTTTTTCTATCTCGTATTCCCTCTGGGCTTGAATTCCGATTTTAAACCTTCAGGATTTGATACTTAATGTCTGATTTGGATTCATATTGAGGTGGTTCTTTCGCAAATTGTGAACTTATTTTTTACACTCTAAAAATTTGTCTAAAGCTGGCCATACACTAGAACGATTATCTAAAATCGCATGAATTCCCCCAATGATCCTAACGATTTTTCATGTAGAGTCCTCTAGACTCCAAAACGATATCTGCACCATGCACTACATGATTTTCCGCCTAAAATCGTCCGATATTAATAAAAAACTCAGATTTTCCATCCCCTTTTATCGTCCCCCAAATATAGGTTTAGACCATGTGCCGATCAATAATATTTATCGGACGATTTTTCAGTACAAATTTGTATAGCGGGCTGTCCTGAGTGTGGGACAGAGCTAAGTTCACTGCAGGAAAGTCATAGTAGGCTTCCTGTTTATGCTCCCTGCACCTTTTAGTACAGAGATGGATAGGCGAATGAATAAGCGCATCTATGATCGTGGATTGTTCGCTATGTTTATTGTGTCTGTGTTACATCAGAAAGCCAGAAAAAGGAGGATTCACAGGCGTTGTTGGGCAAAGGATTGGCTAAAGAAAAGAGAGGAATTTTCACATATGTCTCTTATCCAAGAGATTCATGAGAATAATCCGGAAGACTTCCGAAACTTTCTCCGAATGGATGATGAGACATTCCTTTATCTTCTTGGTGTAGTTACTCCCTACATAGAACAGCAGGACACAAGGATGCAGGTTTACATAAAAGCAGAGCAACATCTCATGGCAACACTTTGTTTTTTGGCAACTGGGCGGTCATTTGAAGATCTGAAGTTCAGCTGTGCCATCTCTGCTCAGGCTTTGGGGAGAATTATACCAGAGACCTGCGAGGTTCTGTACAAGGCTCTAAAAGAGGAATGTTTAAAGGTATGTATTTTGGCAATATCTGATAAAATTTTCATGTTATAAAGAATAATTATTACTATTATGATTACTATTTATAGTTATTTAAAAGAGTTAGCAATATAATATTATGTTATAACAAAATGTTGAAATGTACATAGTACATAGGTAACCCATTGTGCTTTTTAAATATTGCTAGTTTTTAGACCCTTGGTGATTTATTTTGACAGACAAAGAAATGTTAGAAATGTGGAAATTTTTATTAAAAAGGCATGTGCAAAACCATCATAAAAAACTGTAAATACTAGAACACTTAACAACATAAGCATAAATAAACAGATAATTAATAATTATAACAATATTATAACAAATAATTAATAACATATAACAATATAACTTTATTGAAGAAATTACTGTAACGTCTATGGAAAAAAAAATCTACTGAAACACTATAAACACAACATAAACATAAATAAAGAGCTAATTTAAATAACATATAACAATATAACTTTATTGAACAAAATACTGTAAAGTCTATGGGAAAAAAAAAAACATTTATAAATGTTCATAATGGTATGGCTCTTGCAGTTGGGATTGGAAGCTGTAATCCCCAGAGGTTGGCCAAGGGGTAGATGTTGCAGAGGGACCATACTGTGCTCGTTGTGCTGACATGGATGGGGCCATATGGGGGTTATGAAAGGGAGGATGGGCAAATGGTGCAGGTTGTTGCATTGGTTTATATTGGGGGTTTATTGAAAGGTTTGCCAGGTATGTTTCAGAGTTGAGTTCACCCCTCCTGGCCCTATATAACACCTCCGTCATCATTCTGTCCGCATCCTCCACATATTTGGGGTCCATAGCGTTTAGCTTGTTGGCATAAACCACACCCATGTAATCAAAGGAGTCATTAGGCTTGGCATTAAAAAACCTCTCTGTCTGTTCCAATATTCGCACTGTGGCGCTTTCCAGTACATCAGCAGCTGGGCGCAATCTTTTTCTACCCCTCGGTGCCATGGTTTCCCTTGGAGTTGGCCGGGGTTTGGATGCAGCCGATGTGCTTGGCTCCTCCAGGGCTTGAGATAAACCTTCCATCTCATCACTGAAAATGAGGGGCTAGGAATAAAAACAAAAAGATTAGCTTTAGTGAACAGAATAATGCTATGAGTTTGTACATCCTAATAACCATGTTTTCTTTTTCAGTTTCCCAAAAACACAGAAGACTGGATGAAAATTGCCGGTGAAAATTTAATTTAATTTAATTTTAATTGCGGAGGTGCCATTGATGGAAAACATGTGCGCATCATGCCTCCCCCAAATAGTGGTTCACACTACAAACTACAAAGGCTTTTTTAGCATTGTTATGATGGCTATTGCTGATGCAAACTATGAGTACCAGAATACTTTCATCAATTGGTGTAGAAACTGGGTCAGGTGAGGAATCAAGCGTTGACACAGATGGAGATGCTGTTTCACTCTCCAATGTGAAACTCAGCAAGCTGAAGTACCACAGGCGTGGCGTGTACACATCATCTGCTCCTGACCGCTTGGAATGATTTACTTTATGCAGTTCTTTCTTATATACTGTTCGAAGATTCTGGTTTTTACAAATGGGATGTCTGAATGGGGGTAGTGTGGTTTCGACACATCCACCAAAGCTTGTAGGGCTGCAGCCCTTTTTATTTTGTTAGAATAATCAGCAGACTTGCTCTGCCACAAACAGGGGTTGGCATGGTATGCCTCAATAAACTCACAGAGAAACTCCTTTTGTCAGCCATGTCTGTGAATAAATAACAGGAATACATTAACTATAAATCACATCACAAAAAAAAGAAATACCTTAGCAATGGATCTGAATTACCACACCTAGCAAATACATAGTTATACTATACTACACCCAAACAAAGGCATATCCCTCAAAATTCACAGTACTACTACTATCAGAAATGCCAAAGCAATAGATCTGAATAACCACACCTGGCATATACATAGATATACTATACCACACCCAAACAAAGGCATACCTCTTAACATGTACAGTATACAAATACAGTATCAATACAGCAGATATAGAAAAACATTGCAATGTTAAAGAATGCTTACCAAAACGAAGAGTCAACGAATGAAGGAATCGAAGCCAATAAACAAAGCACTATTGCACGAAGGAATCTCCAATACACAAGTGATGAATCTTCGTAGAAAGTTTTCTGTCCCATACCCATAGGACCGCCCCTCATGAATATTTGGCGCAAAAAATACACCGCATAGGCATACTTCATGGAGCCAGAGATGGAAGATATGGCGGCGATGGCAATAGACAAGTGGTTATCCGAAGATGTGGACTAATGTTCCCAAAACAACCAAAATAACAGTATTTCTCCACTTGAGGTGAAAGGCCAGGGTCCTAGTGGGAGAGAAAAGAAAATTATGCAGGGGGATACTCCGATACCAGAAATAACGCAGGCCGGTCCATCCAAAATGGTGGAGGAAATTCGAGCAAATCCAATGTCCAGGGCTGAAATGGAGGCCATAGTCCGTTATTTTGACAAGTGGGACTATGATTGTGTCCTGAAGATGTATCCTGTCGTAAACACCAGAAAATGGAAGATTATGCTTAAAGTCATTGAAATACTTCAGCGAAGATTCGGCATCAAGCGTCAGAAAGAACAGATTCAAAAAATGTGGTCTGATTTGAAGAGAAAAGAAAAAAAACAGACTGAAAAGAATTCAGAAAGACATCATAAGTGAGTATTTTACACAAAAGTTTTTTATGCTTTCATTTGCAGATGCTGTAGGTTTTCTATTTGTAATCCATAATGTGTTCTTTCCATGAATACTCACTCCATTTTGTGGATGTTTTGTGACATATATAATGTGCACAAACAAAAGATTATAATTGAAAATTTGCCATTTCATGGAAAAATAATAAGCAGAGGAAGCAAGGCTTTACAAGTCCTCAAAGGAGCATCAAAAAAGGTAAAATTTACAACAAAACTTTATTGGATGAAAATCAACAGAGCAAACAAGATGTAATGTTGTTATACTTTGTCCAATAGAAAAACACGATGTAGAATGCTCTGCCAGCACCACACAAGAAGAGGCAACATTTTCAGAGCAAAATGGTAACGTAATGCATGTGATACATTTTACATTGCAAAATAAAAGTGTTAATTATTTTTTTTTCAATTACTATAGTACAGTCATTAATGGATAATGACAGGCCAGAGGATGATGCTTTACAAGGCCAAAAGGAACAGCCAAATCAAAACATTACAAGCAGTGCAACAGGCAAGTTAGCGATATTCTTAAATTAAACATTGCAAAAAGTAAAAAGGGCAGCAACAATAGAGGTAGTGTGTAATGGGTATTCAAAAAAGGAGGGCAGAAAGAAAACTAGAATGATTACTTGTGAACTACCTCAATATTCAACAGATGAAAAATTAAATATATAAATCCGGAGAATAGTGAAGGATAGGGATAAGAACAGTGTTGAATGTAGGGTAAAAAAATATTTAAAAAATATAAATGCGCATAGAAAAGGGACAGTAATGTGATGTGTAATGGGGATCAAAAGGGACAGTAGTGAAGGATAGTGATAATAACAGTGCTTAATATGTAAACTAAATAAACTACAAAACAAAGAGGGAAAGTAATGTGTGATGATGATGAAAACGTCTTTGGATATGTCATGTGCATTTGTTTATATTTATTAACCAAGTCTCTCTCATATACAGGCATAATAGTGATTTCAGACAAAAGCAATGAAAGTGACCAAAAATCCTTTGAGGAAGATGAGACAGCCAAGCTCATAATCTACCAGACAAAGGTTAGCCTTGCACAACTAAAAAAAATAACAAAAAATGTCATGATATTACCGCTCATGTTAAGAAGATTCATAGTGCTGCTACTAATATGCAGCGTAAAAAGTATACCCCAGAGGATTAAAAACGTGTGTATTTCTGTAGTTTAGGTCTACAAAGGCAGACAGCTGTGGTTTTGGTTTATTGTACATGTTTTTGATACTGTATTGCTGAAGATAAGCATTTGTTTTTTTTTCTTTAACATATTCAAATGTTGTATTGCTGGTCAATAAAGTATTTTGATTAATAATGTGTTTGTGCAATTACTATTAACTCAGTTGCAAAGGGCATTACGTTGTACAGTATACATATGCAACCTTTATAACAATTCCACAGTTCAGGCCAGGGTACATATGCAGCCCCATTACAAGAAGTACATAATCCACATGCAAGACACATTCAAACAAGTACAAAGTTATAATCCACATACAGGCTCCATTCCAAGAGGTCCAAAGTTCATATGCACATGCAGGCTTCATTCCAAGAAGTCCAAAGATCTTATGCACATTCAGACGGAAAGGAGGTGTCATGGAATATTTGCATAATCACGCCTCCGTTCGTCCTAACGTCACCAGGTAGTTATCGGCGACGATGTCACGATTATCGTTAAATGCCCATACACTGTGCGATTTTACATTTTATCTTTCGCTTTGGCACGATTTAAATCAAACATGTCAAACGATCCAATAATCGTTCAAAACAGCTTTTTAGACGATTATTGGATGATCGCCCATAAAATTGTTACCATACACTTGAACAATAATTTGAACGATAACACAATGATTGCAAAATCGGAACGATAATTGTTCTAGTGTATGGCCAGCTTAAAATATAATATTTGTGCAAACTGTAAATGTTATTTGTTACGACTGTTAATTTTTCTATGTATCATGCATTTCTATATCTTACACTTGAAGCAAATATAAAATATACATATAAAAAAAAAAAGATAATAGCCATAGGGACCAGACTAAATAGAAGAGATCTTCTCAACCATGGAGATGGTAAGAAATCTTTTCCATGCTTGTGACAAACCAGTCATATACTGTAAGCGCTGACATGGTAGGGATCTGGCATGATTTCCAAGTGTTAGCAATAATGGGCTGGATCCAGACTTAAGTAAGTGCTTGAAATTAGTTACTCCTGGGCTAAACCATGTTGATGCAGGGGAGTCATATTTCATCTGTTACAAACAGTATTAGAGTTGAGAGGTGATGTTTCCTATCCCAAGTCTAAATAACAGTGTTATAGTAAAGCTGGTCAGTATCTGTGTGCAGTAAACAATTCAAAGATATATCCCTGAATGCAAAGAATACAATTAACTTGACTCTCCCTGCAATCACCATGGTTTAGCCCAGGAGTAACTAATTTCAAGCACTTACTTAAGTCTGGATCCAGCCCAATGTCTTTAGCAACAGCAAAGATATGTGAAAGGAATTTGGTGGAATGCTTGACCCACATCAGAGTTATGGGGGAGTATAATAAGGACCTAATTAGTCTGCGTCGGCAGATATTCCATATAAAAGATGCAAATTTGGTGGTGGGAAGGAGGGAGGCCCCATAGAGAGACATTTCATATAATACCTGCTGGGGCAAATGTAGCAGCAATCTGACTATGCATGTGGGCATATGATTTCAAATTAATTTAGATATGAGAGTAGAGATTATAGGAGAGAACCTGACAGGGAGAGTTTAAAGACATAGAGGAGTTTGGGGAGAATGTTTATTTTGACGACAATGATCCTGCAAGCCACAAGATAATAAGCTGTCTCCAGGATAGTAAGTCAGAACGGACTCTATGAATAGGGGTAAAAAAAAAATTTCATGGTGTGATACATTGAGGAGGGCTTGAAATTTGGCAAAGTTAACTTTGTAGTCGATGTATGTAGGTTTTGAGGTTAGGGACAGAGGTCAAGGGTTGGCTGAGGGTAGGAAGGACATCAAATAGAGACAGTTTGTGGTCATGATCGGCAACTGGGATGCTGTGTTTGGCTGGGAAACTCTGGATGGCTGCTGCCAAAAGTTCTATGACGAAGGCAAAAAGGAAAGTGGACAGAGGGCATACTGACAGGTGCAGTTGGTGATCAGAACTAGTTCTGGGATTGCTCCAATAATTATGATTATGGTGGTTGGTTAAGAGTATAGCACATTGGAAGCAGTCTCCTGAAATTCCAAAATGTTTAAGCCTACAGGACATAAATTGCCAAGAGATGCAGTCAAATGGAGATGTTTTGCTTTTTTAAGGTAAGGGTAAGAGTTAAAAGTATGAGTAAAAATTATAGTTCATAGTGACAGTCTCCTGCACATACCAAGAGTCATAGAGATTATGGAGTTTCATAATAGCTTGTAGGACCCTAGAGTTGCAAGTGTCAATGGTTCTAAAACCAAAGAGGTAGTAGGGTTCTGTACTTGGACCAGTGCTATTTAATATCTTTATAGGTGATATTGCCTGTGGTATTGAGGGGAAAATACGCCTTTTTGCAGATGACACCAAGATATGTAACCGGGTAGACACGCCAGGTGGGGTGCAAAAATAAGGGATGATCTAGGTAGACTGGAGGAATGGTCAAGAGTGTGGCAACTGCAGTTTAATGCCAAAAAAATGCAAAATCATGCACTTGGGGCACAAAAACCCAAAGGCTCAATATTTCCTTAATGGCATTACATTAGAATCTACTGAGGAGGAAAGGGATCTAGGAGTCATTATTTCCAGTGATTCAAAGGTAGCCAATCAATGTAACAAAGCAATGAGAAAGGCAAGTCAGATGCTTTGTTGCATAGGGAGAAGAATTAGTAGCAGAAAGAGAGAAGTAGTGATGCCCCTTTATAAATCATTGGTACGCCCTCACCTAGAATACTGTGTTCAGTTCTGTAGGCCATATCTCCGGAAAGACATAAATACATTAGAGACTGTGCAAATAAGAGCAACTAAAATGGTCCATGGCCTTTAACAGTCACTATAGGGTCGTTTTTGCTTTTGAAGTTGATTTATAATTTGCAGAGAACGAAGACTGCATATACGCAATCTATGTATCGAAACGATACGCAGATTACGTACAATAGCTACTACGCATGCGCAGTAGCTACTGTTTATTGAACTACGTCTGTCTATGGAAGACAGACATAGTTCTGGATCCGGCCCAATGGTAGTAATATAGTGAATAGGTAAGTTACATATAAAATAGGAATAATTGCAGTTTATTCATTAAGGCTAAAAGGCATAGGATTTGTATCATGTGGTTCAGGGCACATCCATGTTCCATCGCCTGAGGTTTCATAGACCTGCCAGGCAGACCATTTAATAATTGGGGAGGCCGTAGAAGTAGAATATGGGACCGTGCACTGCTTTGTGACTTTGAAAAAGCGTTTTTTTTATAATTTTTTTTTTTCAACATCAGGTAAGGGCAGCTGCGATTTAAGCCCTGAAAAGTCGCCGCGTATCAATGGCAATTTTTGGGGAAAAATCCCGGCGATAAGCGACGATTTCAAATCACCACCAAAATACGACCATAGTAAATTTACCCCCTATTCTCATCAACTGTCCTATCTGAAATGTCTGTCAAATCACGAGAGAGTGATTATAAAATCCAAAACAGAAGATATGAAGATTATAGGAAAATGAAGTTTTCCTCAATTTGAGATCTGAATTTTTTCTTTAAAGGAGAGAGTAGGAAGTTGGTTGGGTGCTCAGAGCTGTGAGTGACATGTAAGAAGTGTGAATATATTATTACTAATACTATATATATTGGCATTTAAATAGCAAATCACACTGAACCAAGAAACTAAAGGATCATTAGCGTTACATATAGCATACATATGTGCTGCTGTAAAATATGTGCAGACAGAACTGAAGTGACCTTTTCATAGTAATGACTAGGCTACACATTGATTTTTACTGTCACTAGGTCAAGAGATTAAGCTTGCAACTTACAACTTGTCTTAAGGGAGCAAGCAGAAAGATGGCCATGGCCATTAAGGGGTGTACATGCAACTGAAACATGCTGAAATGGGATTAAGGAGTGGCAAAGGGGGAGAGGCTGAAATTTGCTTAGTGTGGCTAGAGACCTAGCACTGGCCTTGAAAGTATTCATGCCATCCATACATAATATCAGCTGCCCCACTTGGACACAGTCACCTGTACCCGGAGTGTCCGCCCTCACCCAGCAGCCCCACTTCTCTTAGCTCCCCTGAATCATGGGCAGATGCAGAACACCAATGCTAGTAGGTGCAAGAGAAGATCACACCTCAGTATCTCTGACTTACAGCCATATGGTAATAATATCTACACCAGAGATACATAAATTGGATAAAGATTGCTCCTTTTTTCCCATTTCCATAGATATCCCTTGCCTTCCCCTGCTGTGGTATCAGGCATTATAAAGTCTTGGGTAATCCACACAGACTGTGTTCTGCTTGTGCCTGGGGCAATGTACCGTGCTAGTGGCATTCGTCAGGTAAGTGTTTAGAATAAGCTAAACTGTGCAATTAGTATTAGGACAATATGGGCTCCATTTACTATACATATTTTCGGGTGATAATGGGTGTTTTAACACTAAAACGCTCATTATCACCTGAAAATAGAGAGTTTAAAAGTTACTAAAGTGCATTCGCCATGGAAATCTGTTGTTTCCATGGCGATGCACAAACACTTCATAAGGCTTCGGCGCCCCGTTGATATTAACAGGTGCCGAAGCTGTGTTACAAGTTACTATCCCTCGGTGCTGTGGATGGCGTTATTAGCTTCATGCCAGCAATCTCCCCATATTCCCCTCTTTTCCTCCCCCTCATAGCCGTTAATAGGGGGAGGAAAAGTGGGGGAGTCCGCGTGCATGAAGCAGGATGCGGTCATTCAAATGACACATTAAAAACATTAAAATAATATAAAAAAATACATAACTCACCTGTCCGGGAGACACGTCTGTCTTTGAAGACTCCGGCCCCGATATGAAGACCCTGCGCATGTGCAGTGGGTTTTCATATCTGGGCTGAAGTCCGGCTGTGAAGTCTCTGCGCATGCGCAGGCACTTCATTCGATATGCAGTGCCT
This sequence comes from Limnodynastes dumerilii, assembly GCA_011038615.1. Taxonomy (NCBI): domain Eukaryota; kingdom Metazoa; phylum Chordata; class Amphibia; order Anura; family Limnodynastidae; genus Limnodynastes; species Limnodynastes dumerilii. The sequence goes on from WWET01003633.1 coordinate 27,666, forward strand.
GCGATGCCGGCAGAGCGCTTCGAGGGACCTCGGCGGAGGGGTGAGTATTAGTAACTTGTTAAAGGGAAGCTGCCAGGCTCGCCGCGAACACAGGCGAGCCCGGAGCAGCTTCCCTTCGGGGGAAATAAAAAAAATGGTAAATATAGCCCTATATAACTGCTTATGTGAGCTATTCAGCTTGTCAGCCTATAAAAACCAGTGTTGCTGTCATGCACATTCCCTCAATGCTGTTACCAGTGTAATGCTCTTAATGTACCTGATTTTGAGTCTGAAAATAAGAGAGGAAAGTTACTCCTGGGCTAAACCATGTTGATTTCAGGGGAATCATATATAATCTGTTGCAAGCAGCATTAGAGTTGTGAGGTGATTTTTCCTATCCCAAGTCTAAATAACTGTATAAAAGTAAATCTGGTCAATATCTGTGTGCAGTAAACAATTCAAAGATATTTCCCTGCATGCAAAGAATACAATTAACTTGACTCCCCCTGAAATCAACATGGTTTAGCTCAGGAGTAACTTTCCTCTCAATTTCAAGCTCCTTCTTAAGTCTGAATCAGCCCCAATATCTGTTGTCCCATACAGCCTTATCTGAGCTGGAAGTTCGGAAGCTGTGAAACAAAGGACACTAATCACCGGAGTGCTGATGCTTCAGCTACATGTGGTTCCTGTTTGTGTCTGTAGCTACAGCGATTTGTCCTACTTCAGCATAGGCAAAGTAAGTAGTCTCAAATAAACAAGAATCAAAAAACATTAACTGACTTTAAAGATGTCTGTCATGGAAAAGTCACTCACAATGCAAGGGGATTTAGGTGGAATTAAGTATAAATATTAAGAAAAAAAATAGATCACATGAATTCTAAAACAAACAAAATTAACATCCAGTAACATCCACATAAAAGTAACATCAATATGAATGCAAGTTTTTCCGTGCATCACACATGCCTTTTTTCTATATTGCATCCTGGTGCCATCTCTTACTTGGCAGCACATGTGATATCAAAGAAAACATGATTCATCTGACCAACCTAAAAAAAGAAAAAGAAAAGCAGGTTGATGCTGTATAGAGGAGTGTGTGTATCTCCTTAGGTACTCAAACCTTAAAGAAACAGATTCAGATCCAACAATTAATTATAAAGGGGAACACCTGACTCATCTAAGTGTAGCCATGGAGGGGAGATTGATAACCAGAGATTTTTGTTTTCTGTATATAAAATTTCCGGTTACTCCAATCTTTTATTATTTACCGAAAGTTCATAAATCGATCACCTCACGTCCTGGACATCCAATTATTTCAGGAATTCAGTCACTTACATAAAATTTGTCCGCTTTTATTGATTTAAAATTTCAGATAGGCAAATCCTACTGAATCTATCACCTCCCTTACTAGTTGATTGTATAGCTTCTCAATTGTTATTTAAGAGATACTATGCATTTACTAAATTTAGTACAAGATTTTGTTTGGTTACCTTCTTATTCTTTTCTAACTTTGGACATCCAGGAACTCCACACTAATATAATGCACAAAGGTGGGGTAGAAGCTGTAAAATTTTTTGGTATAAAGATCTTGACACTTCGAATACTGAGAAAGATTTCATTTTTAAAATCTATTTGGTTTATTTTAACCCACAATAATTTTTTGTTTGACACCTCATACTACTTATAGGTCCTTGGTACTGCGATGGACCCAGTTTTGCCAACCTATACATTGGTCTCTTTGAGCACCAGTGGATATGGGGTGAACCTGGTGCTCTACAAACACTTTATCGATGACCTGTTTGTAGTATGGAATGGGGATTTATCCTCAGCACAGTCTTTTGTTGATCACTTGAATTCTAATTCTTTTAATTTAAAATTCACTTTCACCTGTCACAGCAACACAATATATTTCTTGGATGTCACTTTCTCCTCAGAGGCGGGAAGAGTCAGGAGTTCAAATTATTCTAAACCTACTGAAGCTTGCAACTATTTGCATTTCAAAAGTGGCCACCAGAAGCCATTGATTAACCACATCCCCAATTAACATGACTATGCAGAAATTGTAGCTCCATGGAGGACTTTGAGATACAACCTGAAGTAATGAACAACTTTAAAAGGAAAAATAAAATAGAATCTGGGGGCATGGCCAAAGAGGCAATGGAGTAGGCAGTGGAGACTAAGAGATCCTTGGCCAATATACTTTTAAATCATCCTTCCAGGCACTTAGGGTTGGTGAACACTTCACCCACCAGTACAGAAGCCCTCTCTCTATCTCTCTCTATCTCTCTCTCTCTCTCTCTGGTGATTTCTGGAGCTGTAAAACCTTACACTCTGCTGGCTGGCTCGCTGTGGGGCTGAGCTGGAGGCTCTGGGTACCGGGGGAGTGATTGCATAGGTGAGAGGTTGCTGGTGACTAAAGGGATCAAGGTAGAACTGTCTGGAGACTGATTAACCCCTTGGTGGGTCTGCAGGTGCCATTTCTCTAGCTCCCTGATTTCTGCTCATATTGGTGTTTTCCTGCTACAAGGGAGGCGTCATTTTTATTTTTTTTGGCTGCATCCGGGATCCTCTCTCCCACACATTCTAGAGCTGAGCTGGGTGCAAACTGATATCTCCTTACTGAAAAATTGGAAAAGGAACCAAAAAACGTGCTGGTAACCCGTCAGTCATTCAAAGGATTACCATTTGTCCCCAGCGATGCGTTTCGCCTACTTAATGAGACTTTTTCAAGCTGTACAGCTTTTTTTTTTTATTTTAAATGTTTTTGCTTTTGAAAAGCGAGCAGACGCATTTGAATAGTACTTTTTAAGGTGATTTTATTAAGCAACGCTTAGTAAATCGGGCAATTTATATCTTTTTCATTTTCAAAAATCTTCATGGCAATCCTCCAAACAGCAATTTTGAAAAGGAATATTTTTTGACAATTGGCCTTAGTAAATTCAGCAATTTACAAATTGCAGGAAAAATCGCCAAAAATGGCAATTTTAACAAAATCTACTTAAGTAAATGAACCCCATAATGTTTCAAAACACATCGCTAGTCACCACTTGGAGAACCCAGACCTAGTAAAAATTTGTGTGATAGAAGCTATACAACCAACTAGTAGGCTTTGCCAATGGGAAGCCTACTGAATTTTCACCCACCAAACCCTAACTCCAGTGGGATTAAATGATAAGAATGTAACAGAATTTAACAGGACTGAGTACTAACATACTTTACAAAATAAAAACTGAAATTTCCTTACAAAAAGATCCAAATATTTTCTGATATCTTTCTCTTTCCTACCTCCCCCTTCATCCCAGTTTCATAATACACATTTTGGTTTTTGCCATCACTACCTTTTATATATCTCATTTATATATATTAATTTTTATTATATAACATTCTTATTATTTTCTGAACGTTAATCCTTACTATTATTATTATTCTTGCATTTTGATTTTTGTATATTTTATACATATATTTTGTTTGCTGATATAAAGATATGAAATGGTAATATAAACTGATGACAATAATTTATATTTGTGTTTCTTTTACTTAAAATAATTTTGTATTTGCACATTCTTATTTATATATTTGTCTGTTTTAAATATGAACTAATAGGTAACATATGAGGGGTTAGTCTTGTAAAATTGGTTTAAATACAAACTTTTCAGAGATTATTGGACAAATAAATACATTTTCTATTTTTTTGTTTTTTGCACAATAGCTATATAATAAATAAAAAGTTAAAGTGGAATTGGCATTAGAATCTAAATAAGAACTTATGTCAATGTAATTCTGAAAATGTTAACAGTTCTAAAAACAATACTATGGAAACTGTGTTTAAACAGATTAAAACTGAATCGTGCATAAAAAACAGAAAAGATTTTACTCAAATTGGTTTCACTGAGAACACCTTATTTAGATGAATTTATACTAACCAGAACCATTGCTTTGAGAAAGTCTGGAGTCGAAACGAAAAGAAGTTCACGTATATCCAACCTTGCTCTGCTAAAGACATTGGCCCAGATCCTGAATCAGTAATGACAGGGAACTGAAACATGCAGCGTGCATAAGCCCTCTGTCAGGTAACATGTGTGCATACGCACACAGTTACGTACGATTACCAGTACGCAAAAAGAGCTGACCCCTAATTTACTCATGTCGAATCTCCACCATAGAGGTGGAGATAGACATTTAAATTAGGGGTCGGGGAAGCTAAGGTAGGAATCTGGATATGTAAGTGACCAAATTTCCTACCGACAGCGGGGAGTGCAGGGGGCATGCACTCCCCGCTACATGTTTGTACTTACTGACAGGATCTAGCCCATTGTGTTATCCAAGCAAATTGCAGCACTTGATCCAACCTCTTTGGTTTTAGCACCTATTGATACCAGCAGCCCAGTGGGAAGTGGACAAGGACTCCATCATTGTGAGTACTTTAAACTCCAGGAGACCATCAGCCCTATGAGACACATATGAGAAAGACTGGTCCCTGCTCCTTCCATGGGATAACCACCTCTTAGTTCATTTAGAGGGCACCTGTAATTAATATCTATTGAGACTGTTCCTATCAATCTATTCTTTTGTCGGAGGGCTTACCATCATATTGTATTCACTGAGATATACAAGCTTTTAAATTAAACAATTATAATCCAACCTAAGTTGTGTTTCTCATTGAGACTAAGAAACAATATCAAATAACTATTTTAGCACTGTCATCATGTGCAATATTAATTATATAATTTTAAATGTAAATATATATTTTAAATTATTATAATCCAACCTAAGTTGTGTTTCTCATTGAGACTAAGAAACAATATCAAATAACTATTTTAGCACTGTCATCATGTGATGTGC
>WWET01003633.1:44460-63173 GCA_011038615.1 Limnodynastes dumerilii
TATAACAAGTACAACAAAAGGTGTGTGTGTGTGCACATACATATCTATAACAGTATGATATATATATATATATATATATATGTATATATATTTTTTTTTTAACAATAGAGTTAGCACTGTATGGTGTATTTGATACACATTTTTCATGTCATCAGACCAAGCTACCTTCTTCCATTGCTTCCTGGTCTAGTTCTGATGCCCGTGTAACCATTGTATGCATTTTTGTGATAGGACCAGTGGTCAGCAGACATTTGAACCAGTCTGTGGCTACGCAGGAAGCTGCGCTGCACTGTGTGTGCTGGCATCTTTCAGTTAGAGCTAGCAGTAACTTTTTCAATTTATAATGCAGTAGCTCTACTGTGGGAAAGGATCAGACTGGCTAGCCTTTTCTCAATCTGCCTTGAGCACCAATGACTTTTGGTGCTTCACTGGTTGTCTTGTCTTGGACCAATTTTAGTAGGTACTAACAGGGAACAAACACCTGGCATTTTGAAGACACGCTGATCCAGTCCTCTAGTCATTATAATTTGACCCTTGTCAAAGTCACTCGGTTCCTTACACTTGCCATTTTTCCAGCTTCCAACACATTAGTTTCAAGAACTGAATGCTCACTTGCTGTCTAATATATCCCACGCCTTGACAGGTGCAATTGCAACAAGGCCAATGTTATTCATTTTACCTGCAGCGTTAACAGCTGCAGTGTTAAACTGTTGACTTATCAGTGTTTCTAAAATTTCAGGACTAACATGAAGCATGTAGAGCAAAGTGTCTATCTATATTAGGAATTACTATTCAAATATTGACTTTTGTGCTAAAATTTGATCACTTAATTACAATTACTTGTTCTAAGGAACAATATTTAGGGTGGTAGGACTGTAGGATTGTAAATGCTAAATGAGTGATTCAAATTTGAATTTTTTAATAACAAAAAATGCAAACAACAGATATATTGCCTTTTATTGATTATCAGTTTAATTGAAATCAGTAAAGTATTCCAGTAACAATATTTCCAAACTCATTATTAATACAGTATTCTGTAAAAGTCCCAGGTGTACAATTATCATCCAACAGTGAATGGCCACTATAAACTTTCAATTAATAGAGTAGTCAAAGAACCTTATAATTTCTCTTTTCTAGAGAAATACCTTTAAACTAATGACCAGAGGTATGTTAAATAAGAAATTAATTTTTCTTGGTCCTCAATAAATATACATGCTAGTGTTTGAAAGCACCCTCATACAGTGAATATTCTCATTAATAGATGGAAATCTAAAAAATAGAAATAGATTACACACAACCTGTTTGTTTTAGTCTAACTCAGTTAACTTACGATAACTATTGTTACATTTAAACAGAAAACTTTTTAATGTTTATTGCATAATTTGTTATGTAGCAATAAAAAAGTAAAAAATAAATAAAATACAAAACAAAACAAAACATGAACAACTTCTATTCATTGTACCCTGTTTGAATTAGCACATTGTCTAGTGTTTTGCACTGTACTGCAATTCGAAAACACTCATTTACAGTAAGTTATGCCCTAGTAACATAGGAGAGAAAACAAAGGCTTGATGATTTTGCCCACACACGGACATATCAATACAATTGTAGCGACTCCAGCTTGCTGCTCAGTGCCAAATGATGGCTCTTCAATGTATTTTAAACAATCTAAGTCACATATCACAATTGCTAAATAGTATAATAGTACTTTATTAACTCAAATCATTTGTTTTTTTGTTCAAGATTAATGAAAGAAAATGATCTATAGCTTCTACTAACAATATCTAAACCTATAGCACTATGATACCATTAAACAAGGAGGAAGATTGAAAACTGACCTTAAAGCTATACTGGCCAATATTACTGCAATAGTTAATTATATGTATTAATTAAATGGGTGTGGGTCCTCGCATAGAAAATCCGATCTTCGAAAAAACAGATTACTGGCTGGGATTTCGATTGCTATGCCTCGATGAGGCATAGTAATCGATCCACGGAGCACCGAAATCTCCGTTCTGCTAAATTGTAAGAAAAAATAGTCCCTTCCCTAATTCTAACCCTAACCCTCCTTTCCTGGCAGCCTGTGGGTCCTAACATAGACCTGCAGCCTGACCCTAACCCTCCATCTACCGCAGCCTGACCCTAACCATCCCTCCCCTGCAGCCTGAACCTAACCATCCCTCCTGTTCCAGGTCCGGCAATAGCAGCAGCGGAGGTGTGGCGGAGGGATATCGCAGATGGCAGAAGGATAATGGTAGTTGGAAAAGTGAATGGGTAAAGTATGGCGAACTTTCGGATGTCCCATTTTCGGCAATAAGACTTTTGTACCGGAGAGTGCAACCAAATTAAATAACCTATGCCACATATTTGATTTTACTAATCAGAACCTTGTTTCACTTATGAGTCATATGACAACTGTTAATCCATAGGGTGTGGTTTACCAGTACAATGGGTTGTGTTTCAAAAAACCATTGTAGGGCAGTTGAACAGCCGGAAGTCTCTATTATCAAAAGCAATGGTGCAGGGACTACTGGAGTCTGGAAGATTTTTCCACCAACAGGTAAGCCCTTCAACCTAACCCCCCCCCCCCCCCCCCCCCACCCCCCTTTACCCCTAGCCTAACTCTATGTTTCCTGCAGCCTAACCCTCCCTATTCTTTGAGCCCTAATCCTAACTGCCCATGTCCTTCAGCCTAACCCTAACCTTCCCCTTAAGCCCTAATCTTAACCCTCCCTTCTTGAGGCCTAAACCTAACCTCAGTTTGCTGCAGCTGCCACAGCCTGTCATTGTTGGGAACTGGAATTGCACTTTTCTATTTGCCAAACATTTCAGCAATGATACGGTCATGATTCAGCTGGTGACTGTGTCAATGTCGAAATACTCTCGGCTGGATCAGCAACCACATCCCTATCTCATATATTTACAGCTCAGTCTTTATTTCTGGATTGCTTATTTAGAACATTTAGCAATACATACTTCACAAACTCCTTTGTCTGCTATCAGACAGTTACTGCTGTAAGTTGCTAGTAAAAATACTTCAAGATTCTATAATTGAGGTGGCACAGTACAAATAAATAAGTTGAATCGTTTTAATAATTCACATACCATTTAATAATATGTAAAGCAATTAAATAAAAAAAGTCAGCAGTATCTGTGCACATGGATTCTATCACAGGCTAAGGTCAACTTTTTTCCTCTAGCCAGTAGGATAATCTAGAAATCCCATATCTCACCCATAGGACCTGTGCATTTCAAAATGGACCTTAAAAATAAATAACATTTATTTTATCTTAACAATTAAGATTTTTTTTTCTTGTTTTCTTTATTTATGTTTTGAATTAAGAAGCAATTAAAATGTGTGTTTTACCATTATAATCATATGTTTTCTGAATCTAAGCATTCTGAAAGTGTTCACTGACATCTCTAACTAAATATCTATATTAACACTTGTGATTGTTTCTCTGCTTGTAAACTAAGATTTTGGGCTAGATTTACTAAACATCTCAAAAAGAAAAATGGAGATGTTGCTATAGAAATCAATCAGAATCTAGCTAAAAATCACTAGTATGTAATAGGAAAATGAGAGCTAGGATCTGATTGATTGCTATGGGCAACATTTCTATTTTTTTTTCCGGAATTTATGTGATCCAGCTTTAAGAAAACCAGTTGATTTATGCATGCTAGGTGGATAGGTTAGCTATGACTTGGTACTGTGCACCAATTCTTCCGTATTGAAGCATAGCATCACATAGCTACGTATGTTATGCGCACATGATGGGTGTGCTTAAACATTTAAAAGGTACAGTAAGGGCTCAGTTTGGCAGTTATGTACGATCTAGTATTTCGCACACACTGAGTTCCACGTGGAATACTAAAGGTAGGGTCCTATACACGGATCCACCATCCACTCATAGGAGAGTAGGAGTGCCCTGTTCTCCTATGTGTGTTATTTGGGATTTAGATAATTCCGTCTATTAGCAGAGGCTATGCACAGAGTTAACTATTAGATCTGGATCCGGTCCTCCATTATTAAGTTTGCTCCAGCTACTGTTAACAATTTCCTTACATGATGAATCTAATATAACATTTCCTTGATTTAATGTGTTTTTAGTGGTATGCTTTGCTTTGCTAGTCTGTTTCAAGACTTGGCTTTAAAATGATTATTATATTCATTCATGTTACAGTTCTAATTGTTCATCTTCAATGTCTGTATAAAATAGAAGATTGGCTACAGTGAAAAGTAGACCATTCTCCATCCAATCTGATATATTTGAATATAAATGTGCACATAGGTTACTTATTGTATGTCTCTTCAAACTATTAGATACATTTTGATTTAATGTTGCTGGGCTACTGATACTTTTGAGTGTCAGCAAGAAACAAAAGCCACTGATAAGAGATGCAGTCACCTGAGCAAATGAAAATAAATTGTGTTTAATACTCCATGGAGAGATGGATTTGATATGTTTTAAACATTTGAAGTGCCCTTTAAATTAGTGCTGACACGACACAGACAGCTAGCTACTGACACATTTCTCAGTATGTATCTGTATCATTTGATGTGGAGGTCAATGAATATTACACAATTGGTATTTCTAGTAATCAGATACTGTAACATGAAATATTCCTGGAGAAATATATATTCAGTCCAAACATTGCTGTATATGGCTTATTCTTTATATATGTATGTTTTGTCATTTCTACATATAAAACAGAACTGTGCTTCCATATTGTAGCAGATTATTAGAAGCAGACAAACAACAACTAAGCAGATTTATGATAAAGAAAATGTTAGTTATTCTATAAATTTATAGGTAACAGATGTTTAAAAGGCAGGGGCAATAATAGTAAGGGAATTAATATGAAACAGAGGGATATTAAACCCTGTTTGCTGAGCTCCTGGGAATAATAAGGTGATGGGCCTGATACAGAATTAGGTGCTTAGGTCTCTTGTGTGAGTCCCCTTGACAAGTAACATTTGCGCATGCGTGCGCCAAATGTTACATGTCGTAATTAAGTTCCATGGAAGGGGCTGGCCCTTCACTTCCGCATACAGGTGGGGTTAGTACAGGGAGCGGAGAGCATCAGTTCTGCACAAAGTCCATGCGGATGCACATCTGTGCGGAGAAGTTAAGGTAGGGTTTTTGACACGTCAGTGTCCCAAACTCAGTCCAAAAGAGGGCAGTGACAGGGGCGTGCACTTCCCTCTTCCGCACACATCTCTGCGCATAGAAGCTGGAGATCTGTATCAGGTCCAATATCATGGCATCAGATAGAATCTTATTGATTTAGGAAGGGGAGTTTCCTAATGTTTTGGGATGTAGCTTTAATAAGATTCATTGGGAGAAGGAGCTTCCTTTTCTCCCAGGAATCAAAAGGAGTGAAGTTTTCCAGTTGCCTTGCGGCGAGAAATCTGACCACCCTCCTACCCCCACTAATTGTTTAGTGGATTATAGGAGTAGTTTTTCTATCAAGGTAGGCAGCTATAAAATCAGTTTGTTGGGTAGTAAAATCTGAATAAAGTTGTAACAATTCATTAAAAAAAACCTATGATCAAGTATTGTAACAGTCAAGCAATTGACACAGGCTCTTTGGTTTTGGTTGATGTTTGGTAGTGTTAACACAATTGGCATTGTTTTGAAGCTTTAAGGTTTGGTTCAGCCATGAAATTGGCAGGTGTTCCAGGGTTTCACTTGGCGGGTGAACCTATTGGTAACTGTTCTGTAATCTATTTAGATTGGGATAACTGTTCATTAGTTATTATATTTAGTGACTTCACACTGCCTACAATTCACTACCGTTTAGATATTTAAATTGTTTAAATAATAAATAAAGCTGCCAAAAAGTTTAGGAGAACACTGATGTGTGGGGAGCATTTTTTATACTTTAACGTAATTATATAGGAGCAAGACATCAACATTAGGGAATATAATGTATTCTACAAACTATATTAGAAATTCTTGATTTTTTTAAAAATGTTATTGATAGGCTCTCTTGAGGCAAACATTTAAAAATAAAATAAAAAAATGTATCAGCATAAGGTAAAGTTAGATATATGCATTCATTAATAGCACGGAGAGTGTGAAGGAATCATTTCTGAATTTTACTAAACTCAGAAATGTATTCTTTCGCTACAGAACTCTATTATAATATTATTATATAACTGGGGCAGAAAGAATAAAGAACATGACTTCCCATGCAATGAATAGCGTTTAGTACTAAGCACTGTGCAGCGACGTTAAGAACTATAATCTATCTGTAGTAGATGAGTACATATGCGGTATTACCTGAAGAGGAACCACAAACCTAGTTCTACAGTAACAGAAGCTCAGGAGAGAGAAAGACCTACTTGCTTTTGATAAATTACATGTATCATGTCTATATTTTTCAGCTTGTCTATAGTTAATTTTATGGCAGGAGTGTCTTAATACAGATCTCCCGGGTATACATATAGCAAATGGATAGGGACTCACCTACAGGAGGTGCCTTGACGCTGTGCAGGTGAGCTTAACCTAATATATCTATATTGTAAACTAAACCTCCTTTTTATGTATGTGATGACACATAGTGTATAATGTTTGTTTAGAGAACTACACATTGCTTTTGTTGCGTTAATTTTATATTTAAAATGGAGAATGAAGTCACATTTTTTAGATAAACAAAGGTTATGTGTGGGGGTGTTTAATTCTGCACCAGAGAGGAGAGGGCAACTCCTTTCTTGTGCATAAAATGTGTGCAGCCTTAAATCCCTTGTGCGGATCAGCAGTCTGTCACCCATCTTGGTGTGCGGAGGGGAAGCATAGTCCACTTCTATTTAAGCCAAGTTCCGTACAATGGTAATTATGTTGGCCAAATTTATGTTTATACAGAGGTGTAACTAGGGTGAGTTTTATAGGGCATATACCCTGGGTGCTGATGGACACCTAGGTGCAAGGGGGCACCCTAATTACATTTTTATTATTTTGTAAAACAGGGATGGGAGCACATTTTTTTTTTAACTTGCCCTGGGTTCCATCAAGCCTAGATACGCCTCTGCGTGCATAAGTGGGCTATCGTTATGATCTGTAGATCTGGTCCTATAACTTAAAATTGAGTGAGATCCAAAATGTCATCCATAACCGCACATCTTTCCTTCCAATTTTGAGAAAACATAGATAAAAAGGCCTAACCATTGCAGACATACAGAAATTGGTCTGTTCACTTACACATCTTTTCATGGTTAGTTCTTATTTTCTGTGCCTTATGCATCAAACACAAATACATCACAATATTCCATGACTGGTACAAAAGCCCCACAATGATTAATCATTAAAAAGGTCATAGGTAATCCGTTATGATCATTCAGATATAACATTTTTCTGTACAGTTCATCTGCTCAGGATCTGTTGTTTCTTAGACCTTAGTGACAAGAGCTCTATGTAGATGTTGGCGAGTCCATGGTTGACAGAATGCGCACAATTTCAGCTCTTTGAGTTGGTGAAATGTGTTGTGTCATGTGAACAATAGAATCCATTGCAACTTCTGGATTTTCTTGCACCAAGCTATAATGAGAACATGGTATTGTAAAATTTTGTTAATGGAAAATATGTTTGGCTTTATTAGAATATTAATAATAAAAAAATCATTATTAATTGTGTATAGAAAATAGTATCTAAACGTACATTTCTATTACCAATAAATGGACTTTACATGCTTATTTTGTATCCTGAACAGTTTTAAAACATATTCCTATTTATTACCATTGGACTTGGGAAAGTAAGGAACAGCACTACTTCTAGTACAGTACAATACCTAGTCAACACTTAAGTGATATCCAGTAATTTTACAATTGAATTGATAATTGTCCATGTAAGCAGCAGGTCAGAAGGAGCAGCAAACAATAGTTAAATAGTTGGATATGCAAAAAGAGAGTATAATACAAATTAGAATGCCAATCAATATATTGCAAAAGTAGATGTTATCATATCAAAAGTTTCTTAATCCAGTGCTACATATCAAACGTGGAGCATCCAAAGATAAAGAAATACAGTATTTCACAGTCCAAATGCCAATGCAGTTGTTAAAATTATCTACTGTGGCACAATATCTGGTTTAATACATTTTCTATATTATTGACAAGATATAATTGTTAGATTCCAACCAGCAATATAATTTCAGACCCTGTTCCTATTTGGCCAGTACAGTACAGTACAGTGTTTAATGGTCTGTACTGGCAAAAAGGGCTGCACTAACTTGTACCGGGAATGGCACGGTAGGTGCTAGCCCAGAAAAGCCCTTCCCATATACTCAGTCTTTAAGCATTTGTTCTGTATAACAGCTCTATGGGGAAAGGTCCCTGTAGAGATGCTACATTAATAGACTGCTCCTCTGTGGTTCTCTGACAGTTTTTGACAGCCTTTTGTCAAATATTAATGTAATACATTTAATATTATTTAAATATTAACATTCCATTTACAGTTTGGAGCAGCTTCTTTTAACTGATATAAAAGGTTACAGTAGGTTTTAGCAACTGTGTAGAAATGATCCCCTATAATAGGTCTCTATGTGATATAGACAGGGTGGGTTGGCTATAGGACTTGCAGGGAATTTTCACTGTATTCCTGTGGCCTCTCAGCAGTTCCTATTTTGTTTGAAGACGACTATGATGTTGGCTGTTATGGTTGGTGCTTGCTAAAATGATGTCTGTATAGAACAGAGATCATTAGAACGTTGTATGTATTGGGTGGTGGTGGTTACTAGGATGGCGTATGTTTCCGGCAGTGGTCACTAGGATGCTCTGTGTTTCGGGTGGTGGTCATTACTCTACTGTATTGGGTGGTGGTTCCTAGGATGCTGAATGAATTGGGTGGTGGTCCATTTGGGTGGCAGTGACTACCCGCATTGCATAGAGGTCACTAAAAATCTCATTATTGGGTTGTAAGATATTAGTAAGTAGATTTCTTTGTCTTTGCTTTTAATCTTTTACATAACACACTTAGTTGACAATACATAATCCTGCCCCATATCATGTATTTTGCACTGCTTTTATTATATTTCTTTGTTCTTTTTGACTCCGCCAATAGTGATCTCACCCACATGTGGCCTCTTGCAGATTTTTTTTTTCAGGGCCACTTTAAGTTCCCTGTAAACGATATTCCCTGGATATAGAGCCCTATTATGGGGATGATTTGAATACAACCTTTGAACCTGTCAAAGAGCTATATGTAAAGTGTACACTAGAATCTTTAACATTTGTACCCAGTTTTTTGTATCCAGCATCACCTTACTGCTAGAAAATTGATAAATCAGCTTATTATAAACACAATATACTGCACAGAAGCTTAACCCTCCTCTGCTGCGACCGCTGTTCTGTTGAGACTGGCCATGCATTGCGCAGTTGAGGACACCATCATCAAATTACAGCCTAATAACCAGTCTCCTAACATCCATTTCCAGTGGAGTTAATTCGGACAAACCTGCTTCTCTGCAAAGACTTTGTAAAGATCTTTTTTTATTTATAAGACTTATTATGGTTGCCTGTAAGTTCCATAATTCATTGCAAATAACATATACAGGTACAATACCTATTTTCCAGCCACAAATGGTCTGAAACTCCCTTTAGTCTGGACAAAATTATGAAAAGATCCTGAAATTTCTGCATCTTCCAGACCAGTTTACTGGGCAGCTAACAGATGGCACGGTATTGTAGTTGCTATTGAGTATAGAATGGTTGCAACAGCGTTGGATTTATGGCATAGAATTGTCAAACAGCTTTATTATGGAGCAGGCTTGGTTGTTCTATCAGTTGATAGTGCTTTAAAGATATACAGGAAGTGTATAAATATGTGATCACCGTTGGTTTAGCAATATGAATCATCTGGCAAGGCTTTGGAACCAGGAATGTCCCTATATATTCCTGGTTCAGTGATGTACCTATACATATGAATGTGAATTACCTAATATTGTGAAATATATTTAATGATATTTATTTGAATTTTATATTGATTAATTTAAAATATCTTCTATACTCCAAGCATTTCCTTTTAAAGCTTGTCACTAATGTTAGACAGATAAACTAACTATGTGTCCCTTAACTGGCACCAATATCTACTTCTCTAAGCTAACCAATGTGTGTTTCATCTGATGATCTGATAACATCTTGTCCAACAAAATAAGTGGTGCAGCAGGACATCAATTTTATTTCACATTATTTTTTTGCTCGCTCTTTACAAATGCTTTAATTTTTAACAATATATAGTTACTTCTTTTGACTTGCTGCTACAACAGAAAATATTTTGAGTGTTGACACCTTCTTCTTTCCAAGGTTATTCAGTTATTTTTATATAGACAAATTATATGCCTACTACTGTTGTTTCTATTTTATGTATTAACCATAATAAATGTATTAATATTGTTTTAATAGTAATATAGTTTTGCTTATATTCTTAACCATAATCTTGTACTGCAAAAAAGTTCCTTCCTTTTTATCTTTGATATATATATTGGTTTGGCACACCAAAGTAGCAGCAGTATATAAAAAGATTTTATCTGAGTAATCAACCTTCACAGTTTAGGCACCTGTTCAAGAAACAGGGATATTTTGTTACCCCTTTAAATCGGCTCATATAAAGTAACAAGCTATTAATAAGAGGTAAAGACCTTAAGGGACATCCAGAAATAAAGTGGAGTCTGACCTTTGATATTGATGAAGCACCTTAACAAGAGGAGAGGAAGTTTCACAACTAGCAAAGGAAAGGGGTCTTTACAGTAAGGGCAGTAAAGATATGGAATTCACTGCCAGGGAAGGTTGTGAAAGCAGATTCACTTGGTATATTTAAGAAAGGGTTAGATACATTTTTAGCAGAAAAAGGCATCCAGGGTTACCAGGACCGATAATTTAAATAAAGGACAGTATTGGAGCCAGGGAGAAATAGGACTGTCATCTTGGATCAGCATGGATTTTTTTCAGATTGGAGGTTGCTTTATCTGGATCAATTTTCATTATAAAAATATTTATCGCAGGAGATCCATAATAGGTTGAACTTAATGGACTGGTGTCTTTTTTTTCAACCTCATCAACTATGTTATGTTACTTTATTACTATATTAAATAGGCTGACTAGTATCAACAGAATCATTGGAATGGTTAGACTAATTATTTTTCCCAATATCAGGGAACACAGTCACTCTTGAAAAGAGACATGCTCTAAAGTGGCATATTAAACTGGCAATTTCCAATGGCTGAAAATAGCAAATATTTCAGCAGTTACCAGTAAGGTACTCTTAAATGTGCCTATGAGATCATTACCAACACAGATCATAAAACTTCTTGGGGGATCTCTTATAGTGAAAGTTTGAAGATGGTTTTCCACAGAAGTACATTCTAGAAATTAGAACTACATATAAAATGTAAAGAAATTCAGCATAGTATGAAGGTAAGGTATTTTAATAACCTCACTGAAAATATCTGCAAAACTACCTTCCCTTCATTTCCTCACTACCTTCTTTTATATC
Source organism: Limnodynastes dumerilii (assembly GCA_011038615.1). Classification (NCBI taxonomy): domain Eukaryota; kingdom Metazoa; phylum Chordata; class Amphibia; order Anura; family Limnodynastidae; genus Limnodynastes; species Limnodynastes dumerilii. Next base: position 55,953 of record WWET01003633.1, read on the forward strand.
ACTGCATAACAGTCCCTAACCTGCTGTATTTAATATAGACGTCATTTATAATGTACAGTGCATTGAAATAACGTAACACAATAAAATTACCTGCGGATCTGTTTGAGAATATAGTCCCTTGAAATGTACTTTATGTTTTCGTCAACGACAGAGCGAGCACCTTCCTCCTCAGTTAACTGTTTCTCCAGCCATTCAACAACATCTTTATTGTTATCCCATAGGTATGCCTGGAAATATAATATTATAAATGCTCAATTCTAAATTGCTATTGCCAATACATGTATGCAGACACAAAATGCTAAGATAGTATTCACTACTGTGATCCACTTCACAAGCATTTCAATTTAATTGTGGGAAAGTGCAAAAATATATTACAAATATTAGTCCTGATAAAGATATTTGATTAGTATAAATTTACAGTTAAAAAAGCTTGTACTATGACATTGGGGTGACACTAAATACAAGTTTTACATATCTATATTGCTTTAATTTGTTTTTATTCTTGTAGTTAACTTTACAATGAATAAGTAACTCTCTCAAATAACACAAAGCTGAAGAACCTTAATTGGAATAATGGACATATTTCTACTACTAAATCCCCCCACAAATTGCGGCCCGGATTCACACTTCCTCCTATATTCTGTATGGTAGCCTCCGCTGCAGAAGCTATTGTATGGAATTCCACAGCCCCACATGTAGGAGAGCAGAGCACTCCTCATGCTCTACTCTGTGCGGATTGTGGATCTGCCAGCAGGATCCTACCTTAAGTATTCCACAGGAAAACCCTTCTATGCGAAATACTGAAATGTATGTAAGGGCTTAGCCAAGCCCTTACTGTACAATTTAAATGCTTATGCCCACCCCTATCTCCTATGTCCTCTGTGTGGGGGCCTCAGATCCGCACAGGGCGCAGCATCAGTCGGTCAGTAGCACTTTACAGCAGACTTTTGTACATAGCGCACGGAAGTCTGCTGAATTTCTGAGATCTGTTCCGTTATTTTTCCATCTTTCCAGGTTTTCATGTTAATAATTATTAAATCACACCAGAATTATCATACAATTAGTCTTTGCATTGTGAATTGATTAAACACATTTTCTTTTTAACCAATGTAATAACCACCCTCTATCACACAGATGTGACATGCATCAGAAAGCCTGAGTTCCTCTAAATTATGATTTTTTTTCTTTAATAAAGCAGAATAAAGTATTTTCTAAAAAACTGAAAACTCAGTATAACCTCTTTACGGTTTCCGCCATGCACATTTTTGGTTTATCCATAAACCTGCAAACATAAGCAAATGTGTCATATTATGGGTGTGTTTCTAAGCCCGTGAGTTTGGTGATGGAAAGTAGGTTGCAACCCTGTATTACAAGGATCGTTTTATAATGGTCATTTTATGGACAGATGGAGTGGGATCTTTGAGTTACAGAACGTATAAAATGCAGAAACGATTATAATTATAATCAATCATCTGTAAATGACAAGATTTATACCCATAAGCCTTCAAAAGAACCAGCAACATAAATGCATTAGTAGACAACGTAATAAAGACCAGTTGTACACAAATGTATAAAAAAAAATAGCATTTACAAAATATATATTTGTTATAATCTTATTGCAAAGCAGGCACAATAAATAAAATTGTTACATGTGATACCCAGAATAAAAGAAAGTCACAGAGACTTTAGATCCCTATGCAAGGCATTTTGGGTTGTTGTTGCTTAGTTTCCAACTTTCTATCTTGATGGATGGGTGACTACATTATCATTTAGGAGTGTTTAAAACTTAATAGCCATTCTTACACCCATTTTTTTTTTACAAATCGTTTAGAAATCAGTTTGTTTTTGCCTACAACAATGCCAAGTTACTACCATTAGTGCTCATTCATATTTATGCAATTTTGTTTGGGTAATTAAACACAGAGCTTGCATTTTAAAGACATAATCCTTCTGTAGTATTACTAAAAACAGTGATCTCATTGTTAAGTGTATTTAGGCATTACAGATAACTGACTATCACCAGCAAAACAAGTATTCCAAATAAGTATCCAATTTAGATCAAATATATTTTAAATATTCACGTATATATTGATAAGCACCTTGGTTTACATGGCTAAACAAAGTGAAGTCTTGTGTTTAATGTTGGGTTATATCTTCTAATATGTGAGGACCAGTAATGTTTATCTCATCGTTAAACCACACATAAAGAAATAAAGTGCACATTCTTTAGATGGTAAGGCTTGCTATTTTTGGAAGTAATGTTGAACCAATTCCTAGGTGGTATGAAGACCTGTGTTGTTGAGTGAGGGTCACCAAAAACAATAAGCATACAGTTAAAAATGTAAATTAGGCAAACAACATGGGAACTGCGCTGCCCTATCCTGGAGATGCATCCACACACTACTGGGGAATTTCCTATCCCCTAAATATAATAAATTATAAAGTGAATGAGTACCGGGCACTTCTTTAGAAGGAAATATAATAGTTTATTACTTACAAATATATACTTAAAATATAGACATAGATATGCATAAATAACAGCACTCTGTAGTTGTATAATCATACAAAATATCGGAATTGTAAGTCAACAGCATTATCATACTGTCAATCACTAAAACGAGAGTGAGAATAGCAAATAACAAATATTTACATAAGCATAACCAAATAAATGTAAGCTTACATTCAAAATAATTATGGCTGGTGCAGTGTTATTAGGAGTGGTATCTCACTGCATTTAAAATTCTCCTATGAAAAAAAGACTTAGCAAGATTTACTAAGCTGCTGGTTTAGAAAAGTGGAGATGCTGCCCAATCAGATTCTAGCAGACATTCCCTAGTAAGTAATAAGAAAGTGAGAGCTAGAATCTGATTGGTTGCTATGGGTAACATCTCCGCTTTTCCAAACCTGCAGCTTAGTAAAGCTGGCCATATATATTTGCCCAACTGTCTCTACTTAAATTAATTGGTAGATTAATAAGACCATAATTGTTCCTCTGTATATCATAAAAGCTTAGCTGCATGTATAAACGCTAAATTGGAAGTATATATGTACATACCTCCTATTTAATTGTATGTGGCGCATACCTGGATTCTAGTAGTGGTCACAAGAATCTACAGTTCAACAAGAGCCTGCCTTCAAGTTTGAGCAGTACAGAGCCTGATCCTGCAGTGATCAAGGTTCTTGTAAAACATGTGTTAAACCAGGAAGTAGGGCACTCAATAATCAGAAAGACACAAGGGAAAAGATCAATAGAGAGAGAGAGGAGAGAGAAACAGCACGGGGAGCAGAAGCTATAACCGGCGGGGCAAGCGTGCACCCGCAGGTCTATTTACAGAGGAGGCTGACCAATCAGGGGGCAGAGCCAGGACCAGCCTCTAGCAGCAATTTGGCGGTTGTCTCGGCTGTAATGAAGCAGCCGGGACCAATAGTTACTATGCGCCGCATGATAGACTAAAGCATTCAGGTTGCTGAGCAACCAGAACACATAGAACCAATGAGCGCGAGGGAACCAGAGAGAGCGGACGCAAATGTATAATTTGCATGCCGTCCGTTCACGTGACAGCATGCAGGAGGAGAGTGTCCGACCCGGAGGAAGACGGCGCCGGAGGAACGGGGGCGTTGAGTATAACATGCGGCATGTAACAAAAATACAGGGGACAAAACCTGATCCCAAGAGGTTTGAGTTTTCTAACGGCCAACCTTAAGCCCAAAAAATGCCATGTTCCAAACACAATGGGAAAATATATAAAAATAAATGTTCAAACCAGCTAATTGATAGAATTATCAAAGACAGACAGGAATCTCTGACCTCACTAAAAAAGATATTCATATTTAGAAAAAAAAATGAAACCATTTAGTATTTGGAGGACTTAACCACCTTAGAAAACTTAGCCCAAAATAAGCTTTGTAAACTAGTAGAAGATATCATAGAAAATCATAGTCTGAAAATGAAAGAAATCAGGAAAGAACCATTCTAATTTCACTTGAAGCTTCAAAATTTCAGAGCTTAGGCTCCAAAAACATTCCTTTCCACTGACCAGCCACCATCTACAACACAACCTCCTCTCAATAATAACTTCACAAACATCTCCTTAAAGCACCAGCCACCTGCTCAATGTCATAATTATAAACAATACAAAACCCTTAAACACACCTTAACCACAGAGGGGGGCAGCGCTTCAAAAGAGACAGAAAATATCCAGAGGCTACATATACAAAACACACCACAGAACAAGTCCAGAGAACGAACAGTAATTGTTAGTTTACTTAGTTTTACTTTGGGAGCCTGACCCCTCCCTAATATGGCCGCTGCACACTTTTAAAATGGCAGGAATGTCTTAATACAGACCTCCTGAGGACACATATAGCAGATGGATGGGGACTCAACAACAGGAGGTGCCTTGACGCTGGGCAGATGAGCTTAACCCAATATAGCTATATTATCAACTAAACCTCCTATTTATGTATGTGCTAACACATAGTATTATATAATGTTTGTATGGAACACTGGACCTCTCTTTTGTTTCTTGTAATTCCACTATTTTAGCCCAAGATAGTTATAAGAGTACAGAATCTGAAGAAATAGAGAATACAGGTAAGGGAGATAATGTGTCACATTTTATTAGGCCTCGAAAAATCAAACACTCAAGAATAATGAGAAAGCTAGAGTCAATGGTAGGGCACATAGTACAGACATACTAACTTTAAAAAAAGATCAACCTTTAATCCCAAGCACCTTAAAGGTTGTATCTTTATTTCCGAAAGAAATAGAACGTAGCAAATTTGAGGTTAAGGAAAGAGAAGCACTAAAATTAGCTTACAAAAGGGGAAGGGCAACTTTTACAGTAATAATGGACAAAACAAATGACATCAAAAAGGCGGATAGCATCCTAAATGGCACCATCACTTAGCAACTCCTAAGGAAGAACCTTACAGAACTCTATAATAATTAACAAAAACTACTCCTAAAAGGTGTATCCTCACAAAATCAAACCTTGCAAGTAATAATATTATATTTCTTCCAAGAGAAGCATCTGTTGCCCAATCACTTTGTAAAGTTAAAAACATGTTTTTTAAACAGTTTAGAATTTTGTGATAATTATATCAAATATCAGTATTAACTTAATTTACTCTGATTTAACATAAAAATTTTAATGTAGATCATGCTTAAAGTGGGTGAGAAATGCACTTATAGGTGTACGTAATAAATGTAAGGAAATTACTAACCTAAATCAAAAACTTACAGTTCATAACAAACATGGGGATATTCAAATCAACATGAACAGTGGAACCAAAAGAAGAGTTTGCTAATGCCTGCTAATGTTAGTTTTAGGTTACCACAGCATCTCGCAGTGTAACGGAATAAAATATTTAAGATAGGAGCTGATGTAGTGTTTGAATTTTCTGTGCAATGTATCAGAATGCAACTCTATATTGTAATGTGCATTAAGAATAAATTTACACTCAATACCTGGTGATGTCAGCACGTAAACCCCATTTTGTACGCAATTTAAGACAGGGAAATGCACAATTCATAGTACACTGTGACAAGGGTTGATTTTATGGCATTAATAAAATACTTAAATACCTCAAAGCTTTAATAACTGTTACATAAAAAAAAAATCATTGTAATCTAGTGATTCAAAATGTTGCAGAAACATATACTATATAGTAAAAATATTTAAAAAAAAACTCTGTTTTCCCTTCTAAAATGTATTCATGTTATTAATACAGATAAAAAATATATGTATATTTGTGCCAAGATTTGAAAGTGATGCTTTACCACTCATATAGTAAAATTCCACAGTGAGCACCTATAATTAACTACATCATAAACCTATTGCAATGCAGAAAACTGCAGCCTAGAGAGCTTTGCATATATTATAACATGTGAGATAAATTAGGGTACAACCCTGATGTACAAGAATATAATATGCTTTGCTCAATACAGAATACATGCAATAGATATTGTATTTTCAAGGCACCGTACTATTCATAGTCCAATGGTGACAAAGGACGCTACTGCTTCTATATGCTACGTAAACATATGGTAAGTAAATTGGCAAATGTACAGTGCATGGTTTTTAAAAGAAACCTCATATTGCTGTTTGCGTGATGCTTTGGAAAATGTACAGAACGGAAACAATAAAAACATCAAATACTTTTCTTATTGATAACAACATTAAGTCCCCATTTGTTAACTGAAACAAATGTATTACTAAACACAATTCTATACAATTTATTTACTTAAGTAGTAAGAGTAAGAGGCAGGACTTTTTCTTACATGTGTTACAAGTGTATTTAAAGGTTTTTATATTAAGTTGGACAAAGTCACACATCACACAATTATTAGGCTAAAAAGCTGATAAACGGCTGGACTACACTGATTACAACATTTTTCATAAGTGTAAATATATGTAAATCTAATATTTTCTATGCCAAATTCAAGCATCAATTTAAGAATGTCTCTAAGCAAATACGATTTTGAATGTAGAGGTATAGAATTTTCTTCTGCATTTTGCCTCTGGAACATCCATTTAAGGGTCCAAGGATAGTAGACAAACATACTTGGACTTCACTTACAGTAATATCCATTACAGTGTATCCATTACAGAAATATCCTATTAGGAAGAAATCCAAGTGTGAGTCAATAGACATGTTACATCCCACACAATTGTAATATTTTAAAAGATTGTGCACCATTTCTTTTTTTGTTGGCGATGTACAGCTTAAAAAAAATATGCTGGATGATCACAGTTACTTTATAACACGTGATCTCTTGCTCATTAAAAATCCATAAATCTTTATAAGGCCAAGTTTTATATGGAGTGGAGGTAGATATTCTTTATCTGGGACAAGTAGTGTAATGTCAACATTTCTTTTTCCTGGGGTTAGCGATGCCCGTTATAACCACTGCTTCTTAGAGTAATCATTTCTCTGGTATCTGCTGACCCGCTCACAAAAAAAAAACCAACAGAACATCATTAAGAAGTTGTAGTCCAAGCAAAAGAGAAATTACATTTAGGTCACCACAGACATTCCATTTAAATTCTTCATACTTGTTTTTATTTTTTTTTAATGAAGTAGTTTTTATTGAACATTTTCCAAATACAAACACACAGCAGAAAAACAAAAGCAGAACATTAATATAAAACACATACAGAAGACAAGTATTGCACCATAATAGGTGTTATTACCACATTCTAAAGGGGGGGGGGGGGG
>WWET01003633.1:80777-100575 GCA_011038615.1 Limnodynastes dumerilii
TTTGCTGAACTGAACTTGAAAGCACCTGCACTTTGTTGCTCTTTAGGATCCGCTGTAAAACTATCCTTTAGGAACATTTGTATCAGCATACACTGAGCTCATTTCCACACTACGGAGGAGGAATTATTCAGCCAGTAGTCTGTCCAGGAGGTCTGATCAACCCCCTTGGTTAGATTACCTTGGCTGTCACTGCCGTCATCACGCTGTACAGCACAGTCCGTGTGCTATTGGGAGAACCAGAGGGAGCTACACGTCTGCCAATTCCCGTTTGACACGGGTAACATCATTCAGCTTGCATTCTGGTTCATGATACCGTTCTGCCAACTACCTGACGGTCTTATATTTGAACTTGCACTTCGGCCAGCGATACCACACTTCTTATCATCCGACGGCCTCATACCCAAGGGACACGTGAGTTCTTTTAGTGCAAGTGACGGCACTGTTCAATATTACGCTTCTCTCTCCCTGTATGCTTAAATTCATTGAGCTGCAGTCCTTATAGGCTCTAACTGCAGAGACTTTATGGATTTTATATGCCCATATCAACGGCCTTGTTATCCTTAGAGGCAATCTCCTGTCTCCAGCAGTCCTAGTGAAGTGTCTTTGAGTGAAGACACAAGATACATTTGTCTCCATTCATAATTAGCAACCTAATTACTGTGCATTTGTTATTATTACCACTCTGCTGCATTACATTATATTGTTTTATTATTTGAGTTTTCTTAATTGTGTTTTTGGGTCTTAATAAATGTATTTTGTATTTTTAGTATACCTGTCGAGTACCTAGTGTTATTTTCTAGCGCATCACCCTTCTTTTTCTTTTCCATGTTCTGGACTGTTTGCATCATCAACTGAATTATTAAATATTACATTGAATGCAACATGACTAGTAACAATATAAAAGAAAACCCTGTTAGGCTCATATAGCAGTGTAAATATTAGCAAAGTTGACTGGTATACATTTAAACATCCAATAATAAATACATTTAATAACATTTTACACACTTAAAATATATATTTCACACATTATAAATAAATTCATTTGTTTGGATTTAAACAATCCAACATCAGATAGAAATTTAATATAAAGATATGGTAGAGTATAGTGAGGATGTATATAATGGAGCAGATCCAGAACAACGCTTGTGAGAGAATTTACATGTGGCGGGCACGTAAAATCACGTTTTGGTAAGTACTGCGCATGCGCACAATAGAAAATACGCTCTGTAACGTAGCATAACTCTGAGCGTATAAGTCATTCACATATTTGTCGCTTAAATCTATACGCGTGGGCGTGCCAATTTTCCGTGAGTCAAAAATACGTCTGAAATACGCTATGTAGGCGGGGGTTTGTATTTAAAGTGTGCAGTATGGGCATGCTTAGCTGCGTAAATACGTGTTGCCCATCCGTACATGTGCGGATGACATCGGTTACGTGGACCAAAGTTAAGGTAGGGTTTGGAAAGTGGATCTCGGACAAAATACGTACATTCAAGGGGTGTGCCTAGGGTAGTGTATAGAAAGTACGCTCGCGTAAATACGTTACGCGAGTAAACGTAGTGAAAGTGGAGTTCTGGATCTACCCTAATATAACTAGAGCTTACTGGAGAGGAGTAGAATACTAGTATTTAATTTACTTTCTTAAGCAATATGTCAAAATGTATAAAATTACAATTTTTATTTACAAATTACAATTGTAGCTTTCCAAGCAATAATAAATAAGTCTGTCAATTAAATGTAATTTCATGTTGACAATCTATCCCAGAACATTTTTGTTGATACATAAATTGCAACCATTACCAAAAGCCGCACTTTCACAATTAATGAATCACCAAATAAATAGATCATCCAAACAAATAAATCATCCAACAACAGCTTTTATATTCCTACTAAATTTAATTTTTTCATTTATCGTACTTTCATAACAAACAATATCTTCACACGTATAACTAGCAAATGAAAATATGATCACTGCATAATAAATATAAAAATTCACATTTACTTTCATGTAGATAATCTCCTTATAGAGACTGAGGGGTTAAAAGAGGCAGTGAACCCCTGGTTAATGATAGAAATTCAGCAGGCAGCATATGATAAATGGAGCTCTCCCTATTCCGTCTGAAGTCAGCATGAACCACGACCCCACAGCTTGTTTGTGGCAAATGGAGTGCGCAAAATATCAAAGGGCAGTGATCCAGAAGAAGACCAACTTTGACAAATTTTAAATTGGCCAGAAAGAAAAATCGAAAAAAAAAATATTACTGTGTTCTCTACAATTTTTCCTCTATTCAACTGTACTAAATAAGTAGCCAAGCAATATGGGAAAACAAATGATTTGGTAAGCTATTTTGGATGTCTTATAAAAGATATTTATATACAACATAAGACTAAATCTTTAATTTCCTCTATTATCAGTGAAAAAGAGGTGCCTTCATCCTAATTTCCCTAAATTAATGAATGCCTTCAGAGCATATATTGTTAGGAGGACAAAAACAAATTGTGTAATCTGAGTATAAGTATATGTGAGCAGGACAACAGGGTAGACAATGAGCAAGCAAAAAAGGGGGGTTTGACAGCGCTAAAAAGAGTGCTTACATTATACTGAAAACCTGTGATGGTCAGAATTAAAACCAAACACCAGTGTCATAAATAAAAACGTATTACATAATAGTAAATTCTTGTATAGAATGAATATAAAATATCAAATTAAAAAATATTAAATATAGATACCAGTACACACTATATAATAAAGCACACTAGGTGCTATGAGTTCATCAGAATAGCTGACAAATAGAGGATGCAGTATAGTTCACCTGCATCAACTCTAGGAGCATGAATAATAAAATTGCTAGGAGAGGATCTTACACGATTCCCGTGTGGAATTAAATAGATAAGAGTGCTGCTTGTAATAGGAATACAATAAAAATGAATATTTAGTAGTTAATGGACACTTTACCCAATGTACTGGGTTGAATTCTGTCTTTGGTCCACGTGGATCGATATTGTCCGTTTGTGCCGGGTGGCCAGCCCGGCACAAAGTGCAGCTGTCAAGTGGTTGATTTCCCAGAAATGGTAACTCAGCTCTCCACAGTGTCCCAATTCAAAATCGAAAGCAAGGGATCTCTCTCCACAGGCAGGGTCCGTGTAATATAAAAGATTCCTGCCTGTGGAGAGAGATCCCTTGCTCTTGATTTTGAACTGGGACGCTGTGGAGACTTAAGTTACCTTTCCTGGGAAATCAACCACTTTTGCTTGACAGCTGCACTTCGTGCCGGGCTGGCCACCCGACACAAATGGACAATATCGATCCACGTGGACCAAAGACAGAATTCAACCCACTATATCGGGTAAAGTGTCCATCTACTACTAAATATCCATTTTTATTGTACTCCTATTACAAGCAGCACTCTTATCTATTTAATTCCACACGGGAATCGTGTAAGATCCTCTCATAGCAATTTTATTATTCATGCTCCTAGAGTTGATGCAGCTGAACTATACCGCATCCTCTATTTGTCAGCTATTCTGATGAACTCATAGCACCTAGTGTGCTTTATTATACAGTGTGTACTGGTATCTATATTTAATATTTTTGAATTTGATATTTTATATTCATTCTATACAAGAATTTACTATTATGTAATACATTTTTATTTATGACACTGGTGTTTGGTTTTAATTCTGACCATCACGGGTTTTCAGTATAATGTAAGCACTCTTTTTAGCGCTGTCAAACCCCCCCTTTTTTTACGTTATTTATATATTAATGTGTGGTTGAGGACCACGTATTGACAGCTGCAGCTAGTGTTAAGGTTTAAGCGCCGGCTCATACTCTTTTGTTCTTGTTTTAGACAATGAGCAAGCAATAAGGAAAATAGTAAAAAGATGTAAATAGGGAGCATTTAATAGCCAAATGAGTAAGGAAATAAGAGATATAGAGAAGACAATTAGCATAATATTAAAGTTAGCATGGTGGCTCAGCGAGGTCATGAGTTTTATTCCTAAACTAGGCCTCATCTGTGCGGTGTTTGTATGTTCTTCCCGTGTCTGTGTGGATTTCCTCTGGGTGCTCCGGTTTCCTCCCAATAACATGCTGGCAGGTTAAGTGGCTGCTGACTAAATTAACCCTAGTCTGTCGGCCTGTGTGTGTGCATGAATGTGGTAGGGACCTTAGTTTGTAGCTCCAATTGGGGCAGGGACTGATGTAAATGTCTAATGTTCTATAAAATGCGACATTTTGTGGCACTACATATGTAAGAGTTAATAATAATAATACAAGTTGTATTGATAAAAACAAAGTTAAATAACATGTCTACAAAAATGGAATGAATAGCAGTGTATTTGCATTTTTAAGATTCTAATATATCTTTTTTCTGCCATGCAATATCCCATGATATAAATTTACTAAAAATGGGCACTCTTGTACAACCTTTAAAAATAAAGATGAAACCATCTGAGTCCTTTATTTCCCTTTGTATTGGCCTTCTGATTTTATCTGCAACACTGTAACATAATATATTTCTGTAATATGGTCTTCTGCAGTGATAGAGAATGTGGAAGGACAGCAATAGTGACAATAGTGACAATTAACAGCAACAACACTACATGGCAGTATTCTCAAAATCTGACTTGTTTGTAGAGAACATATAGTCTGACGCTAGATTGGATCCCCAATCAAAACATACATAAGTATCCAAAAGAACTTGGGTTTTACAACTTCAAGGAATTTACTTATACTGTAAACTGACTACTTGCAAACTAAATCCAGTCTCAATGTTGGTAGTGTCATTTGTCTTCAATTGAATAGGTTGTAATATGTTCCAAGAAAATAGCATGGATGGATTTGTAGTCTTGCTATTAAAAATGACCACAATCGCTTAGCACTTATCCTTAGATTGTTATATTTTACGGAGACCAACACATTTTCCCCCACTGTTGTGAATGCCCCCTTATCTTTAAATCAAAAATCTGATAAGAATCCAGTTCAGAACAGGTGCAGTCAGTGCCACTAGCAGTGAGGTGCTGCAACACCTATATATAGCCTCTAAACTTGTAGTGGTCCCCTCCTACAACGGTGGACATTCTAGTGTTGCTAGTGCAGATTAATGGCACTAGTTGAATAGTTAATGATAACTGGTAGCTTAAAATCACCAGAACCAAGAGAAGCCTAGTTAAAGAACAAACAAATATTAAATTAGTGCACAAGAATCCTTGACCTTTCATACCTTATCTGTTATGCTATGACTGAGGGAAAGCAAAACAGCACAGAGCACTAATAACTCCTCAATCTCGTAGGTGATTTGACTAAGTAATCCATCCCTGTAAACTGTGGCAGAGAATTTGATATGGGTTTATGATATGGCAGAAATAGAGGCATATATGAGGATTATAACATAGCAACCAATAGGCAGTAAAGGAGTCCAAACATAATATCTGTACATGGGCATTTAATGCCTCTTTCCACCAGTGTTTAGATACAAAACCTACCTAATCTCTCTGCCAAGCGAATGTAAACTGGATCCACTCGCCGCATAGTCTTCACCAAGTCTTTTCTCCTGAATTTTATTTCCACAGTTCCCTCTGGTTCCAAAACACCCCCTCTGAAAAAAAGATTATAAAGAAATTTAGCTTTTCTTCATTTGTTTTTTATTTTTTATTGATTTTTTTTTTTACTTTTTATTGGAGTTCCAACACTTTGGGCCTGATCCAGACTTAAGGTCGTTTTACGTACGCAAGCGTACCCGAGTTACAAACTACTACGTTTAATGCACCCCTTGGCACTCCCCTCACACACACATAACTTAGCTGACTTACGTGTTCAGAACCCTACCTTAACTTTTCCTTGCGTATCTCTATGCACACGTAATGCCTTGTAGTAAGTAACTGCCTAACCCAGCCCATACTGTACAATTTAAATGCCACCCTCTTCCAACAATATGTAGAGTTACAATGCGCAACATCTTCCGCGCGAATGCATGCAGTCTGGATCAGGCTTATTGTGTATAATAGGTAATTGGAATGTGTAGATACAGCCATAATATAAATTTCCATGTTACAATACAGAAGTCACAGAACAACAATAATATAAGGTTTTTAGGTGTATTCTAGGTGGGATTCAGGTGTGGGTATCCGTCCCCAGGTCACTGCCAAGCGCTGCATTTTATAAATCAGCAGCCCGTATCAGCAACTATGCCTGCAATGCTATAGTAGATGTAAAGTGAATTGTGTGTTTGGAGGTACTGTACAGTGTATAAGGCATATAATAATAATTTTTTTGCCTTGTTGTAATCTCCAATGCTTCTGTACACTACAGTCATCACACACTATATTTATTAGTACCAATCTGATGCTGTATAGTGTACAATAACTACATTTTTCCTACACCGTCCAAAAAATAATTCTTTCTTGTCACTAATATTGTCAGTTACTATAACACACTATATGTACTATAACCAGTTTGTTTTAGTATAGTGTAAACATTAAGATTTTTTTTCTTTACAGTTTGAAAACAATCAATAGAATGGTCGAAAATTACAGGATTGATAATGTACAAACTTCCACTTCATACAGTCCCTTTCAATACTAGGAAAAGGCACTTTGGTGAGCTTTTTACAAACTAGCAATCCTGTACTAAAGATGCCCAACCTCCAGAGTTTACCTTGTGAGTGACCAGTGTAGGAGGCCAAACTCCAAAAAATGCAAAGAAGAAGTTTTTGTTCACTAAAATATACTCATTTAATGATGAACAATTTTTCCGCAAATTCTTGTGGGGGCCCAGACAAACCAAGCACTTCATCTTCAGCCACAGAAGTATCAGTCCCTGGTGTTTGGTTTGTTAAACTGTGCATGTCCTTTAGGATATACTAAATAAGCTGGTCTTCAGGATGTATTAACCAAGATTTTTGGCAAGCTGCTTGAACTTGACCCTAATGAACCCACTGAGTTTGGCCATGCACACAGAGCCCTAAAGCATAAAGGTCCATCTAATCTCCCTTGGTGTGATGTCATATTATGCATTATTTCATGCAAAAAGAAGTTATCCTGAAGGCGGCCCAAGTCTCCACTGAACTGGAATTTAATAGCTCAAAAATACAATTCTATCATGACCATTCATGGCAAAGCTATACCTCCTGACAAACAGCCCGACAAAGAAACGTGTCAAGGACGCATCATTTGTACCCTCTGCTTAAATTGCCTGGCTCATCTGCCTATCTATAGCCTAAAGAACCACCTGGATCCTTAACAGTGTGGCGTCTGAACGAACCTTTACCCTCACAGGGAACTGTGCTCCCAGCTGCAATCTTCAAACTGTCTGCAGTGTTATTGCATATCCACAGATGTCCCACAGTCTATTCGGGTCCCCGACTCCTACTCTAACCTAAACGGACGCTGCTGTCGTGCAGTGGCTGCGACCCGCGTCCCATAGGAGACGCTCCCTCAGCTGATCCGGACTCTACGCTCACAACCATTGCAATACGGTGTGCCCAGATCCTCCACAAGTTGAGCGCATTGTGCATATTGTGCACTCCGGTAGCGGGAGGTGTGAGTAATAATATTTACATGACATCTGAGACTTTTCCATTGTATCCTCCAAGGCCGGTCAATTGCATTGTTACGTGGAGTGACTCAAACGCCTTTGACAGCCATCAGCGCTATCATATTTTGCTATATATTGTGGGAATCAAGCACATGCACACAGTCTACAATCCTTTTATTGAATTGACTATTGAGTCACTACCCACTTTAGGGTACTTCAAAATTAATCAATCAATTTATATATGTCCAGGCAATTTCAATAATAGAGCTCCATCAAACCGCTTATGATGCACTTTGTGAATGCGCATGTATACAATATTGAGTGGTACCACTGATGCTTAACCACCTTATCTTTTAATTCATATTTTAATTAATGTATTTAATACATTTATTTTTATTATAACATGTCGAGATTCTTTGGTTTTCTCTAGCGCTCCTCCATAGTTTATTTTACATAAGAGAAATCTTAACTACCGCTGGTGTTACCCTCTTTCCTGGCAAGTCTTCAAAGATGGGAACATACACACATTCTGAGACCCAGTTAACATCTATGGATTCTGCTTCACTTTAGGATTAGCTGATATTCAGATACCTAACGGGATAGATTTGGATTCACTCTGGGACCATCCGCAAGACCCTTCACCCCTTTGCCAATGGCAACATGTGCAGTGCCTTTGGAAATGCTGGGCCTGACAATCTCTATCATGACATTCAGCTGCGATTGATCCTTTAGTACCTCCTCAATGAGACTTGGAACTCATTCTTTGCCTGTCTAGCTAATGGATGTTTGAGCTGATTTGTGATCTACTTCCCTGCCAAGTGGGGATCCTTACTGATTCCCTAAGGATCAGCTTCAGATAAGATCATTCTTTACTTTACTTGATATTGTTTATAGGAATGTATAATTCTGTGCTTTTTATACTCAAAGTTCATATTCTTTTGTATTGTTAATGCTTTATACTCTAAGATCATAGTTTTTGCCGTTCAGTCTGAAGCTATAAAGTTTTGTGACAATCGCGCAACGTATTTATGCTAGCGTATGTTCTATGCACTCCCCTAGACACTCCCCTCGCTCGTACATACTTTGACCATTTTACGCCTCCCAAACCCTATCTTAACATTTCAAAGTGTAAGTACTAACGTACGTAATGCATTCACGTACGTAACTGCCTAACCCGGCCCATACTGTACGATTTAAATGCCTCCCTCCGCCTATCAAACGTATCTACGGGCGTCATATGGATGCCCCCCACCCCTTCGTTCGTAGTTAAGCTGATGGTACCTACGTTAGGAGTTACGTGACGTAACAACTGCCGCGCACGTGCGCAGTAAATACAACAACGGCTAGCATAAAACCGCTCGCGTACGTAGTTAAGGATCTGGCCTTTTGGTAGTAAGTATCTCTTTCCTATATTTTTGCATCCTAATAACGATTAGGAGGCTAAAATCTAGGAAAGAGATACTTACTAGCAAAGGGCCAGATCCTTAACTACGTACGCGAGCGATTTTACGCTAGCTGCTGTTTTGTTTAAAACTAAAAGTGAACATAGCTGCCTATAGAACACCTTGGTTCCAATTCCTAGTTAACCGTAGTGCCCTCCACACTATTATGTAAGCTCTCTCACTGTCATTATGTGCACAGGCTTGAAAATTGAATTCTATAAGCCCTAGGTTTAGTTGGGGGGCTCATCCATTTTTTTTTTCTCTAATCCGCAATTTTTCTTGATGAATACAGTTCTTAGGAACTTCCTCTTATTGTGGTCATTACCAGGCTAGGCCTTGAAGGTCACCATTCCTATTCTCTGTGCAACCTGTAGTTGCCTGCTCCCACAGGTCAACTCCATTTCCTTCTACTTTCGCTTTCTTTTGTTCCCTGTTCATCCCCTAATCTCAACAAGGTACAATAATATGTTCCCTGTTCATCCCCTAATCTCAACAAGGTACAATGACACTCTGATATGCTAGTACAGTCTAAAGCTCAGATGGTGGATAAATTGCATATAGTATTTATTAATGTGAATGGCCTCAACATCCCAGAAAAGCAGTCAAAACGCCTTAGGTTTCTGAAAAGTGTTAGGGTGTACATAGCCCTTATTTAAGAAACCCATTTTATTGTGTCCCCCAGTTCTCCAATCCACCTCATTAATAAATACTTCCCTACTGTTGTATACACAACCAAGTATAGCAAATTAGCTGGGATTGCTATCAACTGCACATGCGTAGTAACTTTATGTACATAGTTTACGTTGACTATACGCAAGGAAGTGCCTTGTGAATCTCACTTGTTGACATACGCACAGAAATCAGATGCACGGGAACATTTCCATAAAAGTGGGTGGGGGCATTTAAATGAACGCATAGAGGCACGGTTATCAATAATCGCATGAACGGAGCACATATACGCACGCAAGTACACCCGGAATGATCAGAGTGGTCTATGGACTCGTAAATCACAGACCGCATGTCTGGGAGTTGTCGGGGTTGTTGGTGGGTGTTGCCTTGCTCCAGCCATGTGTACATGTACATGTGTTAAAAAACGGATCTCTGAATACACCCCCTTATCTCTAGAAACCAACCTTTTAAATTGTAGAAGTACAAGGCTTAATAGCAAGTAGAACTCTTAAGTACTCTCTCCATGGCAATTACTAATGTCTATTCTCCAAACCAGAACAAACATGTATTCCAGGAAATGTACTAAGAAAGTGTTGTGCTACTGGAGCCTTGATACGTGGTTAGATACTTCAACCACCAGTTCACCTCATCCTGACAAAATCCATATTAGGATGCAGAGTGCCCTTCATGGTGCTACTCCACTCTCCTCCCCTCATCAGCTTAAACAAATCTCTCTACTCACATAGTATACATCTCGATATTGGATCTCTGCTGCCATCTAGTGATAGTTTCTACACATGTTGCACAAGGGAGTGCACCATTGAAATGTAATAATACAGTTCATCCTGGCAGCTATGCTATTCCTTCACTAATAATGGTCATAATGGTCATTCCTTTAAAAGTTTAGAGGATATGTCAGTGATCTCTCATCTTACAATCCTATAGGGCAGCGGTTATTAAACATTTTTGGGGAGTACCAGTTACCCACTATGAAATCAGGCTCAGTACCACTTTGTATATCATGTAGATACATACCCTAAACCCACATACACAGTTTTTTATAGTTTGTTTGCTTGTGTCAACAATAGAAGGAATGTCAGAGTTTAAAGGCTCCCCGATCCAAATCTTCTAAGGCTTGCAAATGGCCTGGTTGCTTGGTAAAGCTTTAAGAGCACAACACTCTCTAATTTATATTCAATGTAAAATTGATGCCCAAGGAAGAAACCTACACTTAAACAAAGACATAGTTATTTATGTTTTACATTGAGGCCCTTGCCAGAACTATTAGAACTCACCCAGCTATCAGGGGCATCTCGTTGGGAGACAAAACTAGCATTTCATACCAACAACATGTTGTCTTTTGTTTTGGATACAGTCCCACCTGCTAATGGAAGAGTTGTCCTGATTAAGCCTTTTTTGAAATTATAAAATTAATTGTTCCATATCTGTAGCATCAGGAATCCACATCTCCAACATGTATAACCGCCATTGGACAGCACTTCCAATTTACCCGGTACCCTTCTTATATCTGGTATTTGGAAGTTAACTTAACTACGGATTGCTTTTAACTTTACTCACAGATATTTCTCCCTTTACCTTTACCTCTTAAACACTATTTAGACTTCTGGACGCTAAAGCGGCTTTTATGGCTGGGAAAAATAAATGTGCTTAAAATGAACATCTACCAATACACCTACCTCTCCTCTTATTTAAGTCTGCTCAGAGTGTTCTCGTTAACTTCATTTGAGGCGTTGGAAGACCCAGATGCTGATGCAATGTTCTATTCCACCTTAAAAGCACGGGTGGGCTTCAGGCTTCACTCCTACAGGCTTATTGTCGTGCCTCTCTGGCCCATATTAAGTTGAGCTGTCCTAATCTGTCCCCTTTCAGGGACAAAATATTTCAGATATCTTGTAAAATAATTACAAAATAAAATATATATCAACCTTCAAACAGCGCTACTAAACTAAATAAGAAAATAAAAAGTAATAAAACTTAAAAACATCAGCTTCTAAAACCAACGAGAAGTCCAAATAATTCTCATAAAAAAGTCCAATGTAATAAAAGTTCAGGTAAAGAAAGCAGCGTATGTATATATAAAAATCGGGTCTGCGGCATACAGTGATAAAGGGGTAATATTGTAATAATAGATAGGAAAAAATTCCAAGGTCCAATTAGGTCCAAAAAAGAGTTCCCAGAAAAATATTCTCAATGTCCTTCCATTATTCCTCCAGAGTTATAGTATAAATCCAGGGAGTACATGTAGGAGAGAAAAAAGTATGAGTGCCCAAATATAAGTAATTGGGAATATGTCCCCCTAGATATTAATGATTAAAACCAAACATCCAGATATGGGGCTAAAATTACAATTTTACTCATATATAAAAGGGAATACACATAAAAAACAATACACATAAAAATATAAATATATATATAAATACTGGAGCAGTTTTCTCCTACCAAGAGGGAGACATGCTTCTGGAGCCTGGCTGGAAAAAGAGGACGTTCAGGATACAGCCACAGATGGATAAGGTCCCAAAGCACGCACCGCAGGGAGTAGAGTCTGTCCAGATACCTAGAAACTTAACATGTTTTGGGCTCTGCCTTTTCTCAAAAGTATCCAGGTAAACAAAGGAACGTAGGTTTTATGGGCCCTTGTCCTGATGTAACTTCCGGTCCGGTCCGTGGATAACGCTGAAAGGACTTCCGGTTGTGTCTCCTCACATGTAGATCTCAGATGGGAGGTAAGAGTTGCCACATTGACAGTACCAGCGTCTCCGTCCGTTAACCCTACCTACTGTATGCCGCTATCGTTCAGCTGTGATCCTTTGCTAATCTCCGTCTAACAGCAAAATATTAACCAACCACAATTATACATTTCAGAAGGAGTTTCTAGATGTTGATCTCCGTTTCACAGGACCATATTGGCAGATAACAATTATGTATATTAATAGAATTAACCATCTACTGAATGCTGGTCATCGTATCAATAATGGTTATAATGTTATTTTATGTTAAGAGATATGACTGATGGATTCTAATTGCCATTAGGCATATAACGATAATAACCATAGTATTAAATTGTATACAAGACTCATATCAATCATTCAATATCAATCCTCATTAAATATAACATTTTCCAATGATGATATTATACAACATAAGAAAAACAATAAAAGAAATCCAACAACTAATATTATATACTAAATCTCTGTTAAAAAAAAGGATAACACCAATCACAATATATCCTAATGTAGGGATAACCAGAGAATCCTACTGAATATGTCATGGGTCGCAAAACATGCAGACCCTGTATGCCGCAGACCCGATTTTATATATATATATATATATATCTATATATATACACGCTGGTTTCTTTACCTGAACTTTTATTACATTGTAAAATAATTAGCCTGGACATATCTACAGATCTTAAACAGATTCTAACTTTAAGCAGTACCTTTTGATTTACTTTAGCAACGCTGCTAGGACAGTCTTCCCAGTTCACTGGAGATCTGCCAATATTCCAACGGTCTCAGAGTGGTACAAGCAAGTAGTAACTTTATAGGTCCAGAGATTAATTCATTTGGTCAGGAATTGAAAAATATGATAAACCTGTTTGAAGCGAAAAAATCTATTTCAGGAGTTCTCCATCTTCTTTTTAATTGTTGGAAAACTATTTGGTTCAGCTCCCACTCACCTGGGTGGCATGCATGCCTGCTTAAGAAGTTCACCTGTGCATTTTGTTTGCCTGCTATATAGATTGCGGATATGCTCAATGTATGTTCTTCTGCCCAGCTTAGAACTGTCCTGATCTCCTCCATCATTTGCCGACTCCTTGTACCCTCGTGTGTTCACATGGGATACCACCGTCTTGTTATCCGATTTTATCACTATCTGTTGACCCTGAAGCAGGTGTTGAAAACTCTTGCATGCTTGCAGTACCACCATGCATACATTCGAGTGTGAATTCCTCAAATTTGCTGACCAGCTTCCTTGAGCTATCTGATGGTTGCATTGTGCCCCCCAACCGGAGGTGCTGACATCGGTGGTTACTACTACTGTTAGGGTTCCTAGGAGTACTACACAGGATGAACCCTTGGGACTGGCAAATACGAGCACAACAAGAAAAAGAGGTACAAGATGAATCGGGTAACTCACCAGAATGTAGAGCCTGCGCCCGTCTGGAGTATTCGCTAGAGCCCCTAGTGGTGGGGATAGACTGGAGCTGATGAGACTTCTTCAGGATACAAACCTTAGAGGATACCCGGAATAGGAAATGGGGCTAAGCGGGAAATGGATAAGAAGCAGCGGGAAAAATGGGAGAAGCAGTTACAGAAGAGACTGTACTAGACAAACCACAAGAAACACTGAACGGACCGACGAGGGAGACAGTACAGGACAGACTCACAAAACTTACCAGGAGACTCACACTTCAGTCATACAAGCAAGGTCCCAAAGGGATACACAAACAATCAATCAGGAGAGCGAAGGGTAATACAAATATGAAAACACAAAAGGAATGGAATAGAGCAATGACACAATATGGAAGCAAGGAGGAACCAGGCAGGGACAAAAGGGCACTCAGTAATCAAAAGAGAAGTAATACAAGGAGCAAGAGATAAAGAGAGAAAGGGCAGGCAAGACAGACAAGCTGGAGCTATAACCGGCAAGGAAGGTATAGCTGGAGGCGCTTAAATAGTACCTGGCAGCCCCTGATAGGGTCAGCAGCGGAGGGAGCTGATTGGAGTTGACTCAGCAACCCCCAGGACGCAGGACGGCAGAAAAACAAAGCCAGCGCCACAGCACATGGCTAATTTGCATACCGTCACGCCCCCGTGACGGTATGCAGGGAAGATGGCCGGCGCGACGCTAGCAAGGAGGGAGAAACCGATGCATGCCGTTCTGACGGCATGGGACAGGATGACAGCGCCAGGAACCAGGTGAGTGTAACGCTGCTTGAGGGAGAACTGAAGCAGCTAACGGAGAGTGACAGCAGCGCTGCAGAGGGGGCAACGAAGGGAGGCTAACAGCGTGTAACAACTACCACCGGATGGTGTGCAAATGATCTTCCCCTTTCTAAAACAAGGGGTTGAGTCCACCACTCCAGATCCACTTTGGCTTTCCTTGATAGGATGATTCTCTGCCTCAAGTCTCTTGGATCTTTGTTTTATTGTTGCAAAAAAGCCCACTGGAAGAATCTCATATGGAGCCTCACCCATTCTACTGTGTCTATGGCTGATGACATAAGCCCCAAGATCTTTAGACAGTCCTTTGTAGATAACCATGTTTTTCTTTTTCTTGATTGCACTGTCTAAGTTTATTTTCTTCTGTCTTCCGACAGGATGATTGTCATATACTTCGTATTCACCACTAGGTATTGGTATTATACCACTAGCCTAGGTATTGTATAGTTTGGCGTGGATCCAGTTGGCTTTTTTCTTTGTTCACCAGCCAGCCGTGTTGGGATAGGAAATGTACTGCTAGGTCGGTCTGCTGATGAGCCACCTGAAGGGACAGGGTCACTATGCCTATATACTCCAGGTAGGCCCAAATCGCAAGCTCCTTCCTGTCTGCTGTAGTAGGTGACTTGCTGTAGTGTTTGCCGCTGTCTTGACAAATTCTATTTTGTATCCGCGAGTTATAGCATCCAGTCCATAGTGGCCTCGCACAAAAATTTCACTCCTAACTTTATGTCTTGGATGGACTTCAGTAATTCAGATCGCTTTATTCCGTCCAGAATGTTGTTTTCCAATTCACCACACCAACTGTGAACTACTCTTGCTGTAACAGCAGTAGCGGCTGCCGGTTTCAAGGCTGCTCCTGCGATGGAGTGCTGTTTCTTAAGACGCACTTCGATTTTTTTCTCCATTGAGTCTCTGAATATATTAACATCCTCCAAGGATAGGGTAGTCTTGTGTGACAGCCTTGCTATTGCTGCGTCAATGTGAGGTAGACTTTCCCATTTTTTCACTTCTTCCGTGTTAAAGGGATAGAGCTTGGACATTTTCAGAGAGACAGGTAGCCTTTTATCAGAACACTTCCACTCCTCTTCTACTATGTCCTTTAATGCTTGAGACAGTGGAAACGTTCTAGCCTTCTTCTTCCTCTCTTTAAATAATATGTCTTGCAATTTAAGTTGTTCTTGCGACTCCTCACTATTTAATGACTTATGTATCAGCTTAAGGAGGTTATTAACTAGGTCCTGGTTGAAATCCGCCTCAGTGTTAGAGTGCACCGAACCTGTCTCTGACCCACATTTGTCGGATATCAGCGTGAGTACTTCTGGCTCAGAGTCCTGCAATCTATCGCTTCTAGTATCTCTAGACCTCTTTCCTGCAAATTTTGCCAGGTCCTCTTTAGTAACGAAAGTATCCGCCATAGCTGACTTCATTAGTTGCACTAACTGTAACATTTCCTGTGATGGCTGTTGCTGCTGTTGTACTTTACATTCTGCACAGGCCATTCCACTGTATTTATCAGGAAATGTAACATCACACATGGAGCAGCGAGAGGCTTGAGTTTTCTTATGCCTGACCTTTAACTCAGTTCTGTCTCTGCTGTGCTCAGATCTTAAAATAAAAATAATGCATGTGAGGAGCTTACCCGGACTTCTGTGGCCTATTCTCCTCCTGCATATTTAGTGATCTTGGTGGAAAACACCATCAGCATGCTTCTGGCACGAGAAGCTTTTAAAAAAACCTCCCGGCACTCACTGATGACGTTGCGCTCGTTTTCAGGGGTGATAAACACCGGCTTCAGTAAGATGGCCGCCAACCATCATGCAGCCGCACCGCCGACATCCCTGCAAACCCGCCCTCGCAAGTAGGGTATCTGGATGCTCGAGACTGGCACTGTAATTTTTTTTAGGAAAGCGACGGGGTATTTGCACTATTTTATTATTTAACATTATACTAGCGCAAGCATGCCTTATCATTCATGGGCATGCTTGCACTAGTAGCTCTACTAGCGGCAGCATGCCCTGGCGGGCCGTTCTTTATTTTTTTTTTCAGCGCTCTACTGAAACACGCACCTCGCAATAGCACGTTTTAGCGGTTGCGACTTCCGCATCCGCTTAAACTCTGAATCAGGTCCCATGTTGCAATGTGAGGTGGAGAGGCGTCCAGTCAATGCCAGAGTATTACTTCGGGAGCAACAATGGGTAAACATCCTTCTGTTCCCAATGCTAACCAATTGAATCTGCACAAAATTACCTAATTAGCAGCTGGAGCAGAAAACCAATTAGCTCATCTCCTAATCTGATCTCAATACCTGATATTTAGTGTCAGCATACAAAGCCAGTAAATATGCACCTGGAGGCTAAATAACAAACTGAGCAATACACCAGCCTCCCTAATTCTAAACTGAAGTAAAGCAAGGTTATACTCACCCTAATATAAGTGTTTATTCGCCTCACCACAAAGCCTCTCCCCAAAAATTAGGGTTTAAAAAGCCCTTCAATGTTTTGTGAGTGTCCAAATAAATCTAAAATACCCAGAGCAAATATCAAATCATCACACATGCATGAAATGGGTGGTAAGAGCAATCAATCAATGGATACGTAGCAGCCAATTATGGAATAGGGAAGGATGATGGGCCTGATCCAGAC
Organism: Limnodynastes dumerilii; assembly: GCA_011038615.1. Classification (NCBI taxonomy): domain Eukaryota; kingdom Metazoa; phylum Chordata; class Amphibia; order Anura; family Limnodynastidae; genus Limnodynastes; species Limnodynastes dumerilii. Next base: position 98,035 of record WWET01003633.1, read on the forward strand.
CTACGCTCGTGAAACGCTCTTGTGCATAGCATATTTACGCCTGCGTACCTACAATGCACTTCCCTAGGCACTCCCCTTGTTTGTACTTACTTTTGCTGTCTTACGCCAAACAAACCGTACCCTAACTTTTCTTAGCGTAACCGCGGGAGTCCGTAAGCTCCTTGCTTAGCACGATGCTCAGCACGCCCATACTGTATTAAATGCCTCATTTCGCCCTCGGTGCGTATTTACAGATTTCGTATGGCAGGCATGCCCTCTCGAGCGTTGTTACAAGGCTGTACGCTCAGGGCCCATACGCTCAGTATTTCGTTGCGTAACATCTGCGCAGTAAGTACAAATGCCCGTTTTTACACTTACGCAAAGCGTAACACAGCCGAGCGTAGGTCTGGATCAGGCCCGATGTCTGCAAATAGCAGCTGTCTATTCAGACTGGAAGTCATGCTGTCATAGTTAGCATAATTTATTTGTGCTTGGTCATGGATAGGTCAATCAGAAGTGCCCCGTTTGCGAATTTAGACCAATCAGATGTCAGCATACACACACTGGCTAGTGGTGGGTAATAAACTTGTCAAGCTACCAATCAAGATGTCATTTTAACATGTAAAAACATATTAAAGAAAGAATATATATTTTAATAATTATTATTAAAATATACTCCAGCCATTAAGTAAATTCATTTGATTGGAAGCATAGTAATGCATACATATAAGGAAAGTATCAACGCATACTAATGGTATATGTGACTATATAGTCGCTGAGATATATGACTGGATATAATTGAAGTTTTAAGGTAATTATATCCTACAGAAAGTCTGGATTCTTTTTGAAGAAGGATCCTGTTCCAAATGCCTACTAAAGGACATTTCTATACTTTCATCAGACCGTAGGCAGTGACATCTTTGTGATTGCCTTAAATTGAGTAAGGAAATGCTTGGCAATGAGTGTCAAGATTTAAAATTTGTCCCAATCACTAGAAGCATTCCTGATGGATCCTAGGTGTTTCAATATCCTTTGCTTAAGTCTTCTACAGTTTCTAATGTAAAGTAAATTACATATACAGCAAAGAACTCAAAGTTGCTAACTCTTAGCCGTAGTTGTTAATCTCATTGATTGTACATTTATGGCAAAACTTGTCAATATAGTCTTTCCAGGTTCCATATTGGTGCATGCTTTACAATGACCCTCTTTTATTGAGACAAGTCCTCATTTCAGCTGCTCGTATAGATAAATGTCTTGCTTTCAGAGTAGTTGCGTCATTGATGTATTCATGCATGAATACGAGGATGTTTTCACTTTTTTTTGGGATGCCTTTAATTGTGGGTTGAGCGTGTGAGCTGGAGGAACGGAAGATGCTATTGGTGGTGATCTTTTTAATGAAAAGGTCAGTGGACAAAGATCTGTTGGGATTGGCAATGATTATTATTAAGAAAATCTACACTTGTTTGGCTTTTGTTAAGAGTGAATTTGAGACTAATTGCATTATCGTTAAGTACATGTGGAGGTATAATTTGCAAATAATTATAATCACTTTTGCTAATTGTGCCATTGCCATGTGTATTGTTTAGTAGCATGATATTTTTACTACTGTTACTGGTAGGGTTCAAAATTATTTTCTTGTAGCGATCTCCTAATTGGTGTAAAGACTCCTTGAATATATGTATTTGGGCCAGTGGCGGATGTTTTCCCCCCTTATCTGAGGGTTTAATTATCGCATCTGTCCATTCTGCAATTTCTTTTATGGCCCAATGTGAATACTCAGAAATGTTAGAGGGGAAAGGGTTCCTTGTGTTACTCATAAGTGTATCACAGGAGACTAAATCAATTTAGACACTGTTACCCACAGGGTTCCTGCTGCTGTTCAGGGTACCCCCGAGGCTCACTTCTGGTCCCACTGTGGAGCTCCCCCAGAATCCTCTTTCAGACATGACATCACATCCACATGATGGCATGCATACTACCCACTGGGGAAATGCGTCGGCAGCCATGCACTCCCATTCTTTTTACTGCCTGGCTGTCTTCATGGCAGCCAGGACTAGTACTTATAAACTTCCTCTCACATGGCTGCTAGCCAACCAGTTGTTAGTGTAAAAACCAACAGCCAAGTTATAACTTGTGATTCTCTGTATGTTGCGGAATTAACCAAGCGATTCCCAAGATGTAATGTAAATAAAGTCTCTCAATGAATAACAACTGAATGGTTGGTTAAATTATTTACTGATAGGTCTTATTTGATCCTTGTCTCTCCAAAAAATGAAGAATTTAATTGTATTCGCAAAAGATATCATCTTTTCATTATTCTTTTCAATAGTAAGAAAAGAAAACTGAAGAAAAACTGGCCCACTTGGTCCAAAAAGGGGACAAAAGCTTTTTTAGGTATATAAATGAAAGGCGAAAAACAAGGAGGGTTTCGTAAGGCTCAAAACGGAAAGTGGAATTCTTATTGAGAGTGAAAGGGCTATGGCAGATCATCTTAACAAGTATTTCTGTTCAATATTCACAAAAGAAAGAGAGGGGAAGGGTCCACTTTTGAATGGGAAGACT
>WWET01003633.1:132386-148960 GCA_011038615.1 Limnodynastes dumerilii
TGATGAAAAAATAACAGGGGGGGGCGCATTTTTGAATATGCCCCGGGTTCCATTTACCCTAGTTACCCATCCAAGATGCAAAAAACTTTGTTACTGTGCCTCCACTTTTCTATATGCACTATTTTGAAAAAATAACAGGGGGGGGTGCATTTTTGAATATGCCCCGGGTTCCATTTACCCTAGTTACCCATCCAAGATGCAAAAAACTTTGTTACTGTGCCTCCAATTTTCTATATGCACTATTTATGGACTGGTGCTATTAATAAGCACTATTTTTAAAGTATATTAAACTTTCCTTATAAGTACTGATGCCCAACTGGACACTGTTATCCCACCTGGCAAGAATACATTCTCAAAAGTGAAAAATGCTGCTTATATCAACAGCTGCTAGTTACAACTGCAGACACTTTTATTAAAATGAACCAGCTTCCCAGGCTGAAGCAAACAAAAAGATGAAAATATACTAAAGATGTGCTTTTGGATTCAGAGTAAAAGTTACAGTTTTAATTCTGTTCTCCACTCACCACACAGATCACCCATCTAAAAGAATGATATAATTGGACAGAAGATCAGTGCCATTTCTAGGGGTGCGCAAGTAGAGGCGGAACTAGAGAGTTGTAGGCCCAGGTGCAAAAAATATGCTGATATCCCAGGTAACCTAGTGGGGAGATTCAGCAGTGCGGTGATGACAGCTGTGGGCCCTTGTATTGGCATGGGCCCTGGTGCCGCTGCACCTGTTGCACCAATGGTAGTTCCGCACCTGTGTGCAAGAACGCATGGGGTGCCCCCAAGATATCTGAAAGGGGGGTGCCCAGCCCAATGCCCCATTGTCCAGTACTCTTACTTGTACTGCTTAGCCATTTTGACAGCTGAACAGTACAAGTAAGCACTACCATGGCAGAGGATAGACCCTGATATACCCTTGTGGAAATACTTGTTTGTAATGTTCAGCCAGTCAACTATCAGGGACATGCCAGCTGCTTGGCTGAGCAATAAATAAGCACCTTGCAGTACGAACATCTTATAAAATAAGCAGATAATATAAGTGTGGAAAGGAGTATTAATGTCAGGCTGCGGGAGGTTAGGGTTGGGCTTCTGGGAGGAAAGTCTTCGAGCCAGATTTACTAAGCTGCGGGTTTGGAAAAGTGGAGATGTTGCCTATAGTAACCAATCATATTCTAGATCTCACTTTTCTATTACATACTAGATAATGTCATCTAAAATCTGATTGGATGCTATGGGCAACATCTCCACTTTTCCAGACCTGCAGCTTTGTAAATCTAGCCCTTTGAGTTAAGCTGCGGGGAGGGGATTCTTCAGGTCATGTCAAGTAACAGTGTGAAAATTCAAATAGATGTGCATTTATAAACTTCAAAAGAGTAAAAATATATCAATAAATGTTCAGTTCTTATAAATAATCCAAACATAAAACATATAAAAATAACAATAGACACACAAGAGACAAAAAGAAGAAAAAAGCCAGTGGTTATCCACCTTAAAGCTTGGGGGTGATGAAAGTACAAAAAAAAAAAGCTTAATTATCAGCATAAAGATGATATTAGCAGGTGGCTAACTATATATGCAGCAATCAATATTACACATGGTGCTACTTAATATCCAATTAATATTACACTATTGTTTGCAGATTTTTTTCTCTTGTTTTCTTGTGTGTCACTTTATATGTTTCATGTTTGAATGTCTTTAAAAGCTGAAATTAAAGCCCCATACACACTACAATTTTTTTAAACGATAATCATTAAAAACACCTGTGAAAGGAGTGTTTTGAACGATATTGTGCAAGTGTGTGCACTGTAACGATCATGCCTGATCGTTGTAAAGTACACCAAATCGTTTGATCGCATCTTTAAAAAAGTTTAATATAAACGATCAAGCCATTCAGTACTGAAGGCTCAACAGAAAATCGTTTGTAGTGTGTATGCAGGCTGATTGGCAATAAAAATGTTCTGTAATGTCGTCCATTGTTTAAAAAACTGTAGTGTGTATGGGGCTTAACTTGCAAATTGGACATCTGGAGAAATATTATTGCTGTTTTGATGATTAAAAACTATTTTAAATTTCTTAACCACAATGGCCCCGATCCTGGGCTCCAGCTGAAAGAAGAATTATGTACATGTCGCACGTAATTTCCGTAAAGGCTAGGGTACGTAACATACGTTGTAAAGGCGGAGACAGACATGCTAATTAGGGTATGGGGAAGCCCCGTTACGATCAGCTATGCAGCTGTAAGGCCGCATACCTGATCGTAAAAGTTAGGGTAGGAATCTGGACATGCTTCCTATTGACAGCGCTACGATGCCGGCTGTACTGACCTCGGGCCCGTAGGTCAGAATCCGGTCCACTTTCACCTGAACTTCTTCCTCCCAAGTGTTAATGTTTGGTTTGTGCCTTGATTGTATTATATATAAAGTGGCACACCCAGGAATCCCCTTCTTACAAAGCTTCTTATTCTCTCTTGGGTTCCTTGTGTCTCTTACTAGAAACTGCTGCACATATTCATTGGTGCGGTGTCACCTCCAGACTCTTAATATACCCTACATGTATTATATTATTATGAGTCTAACATGGCATATAGTATAATGTACATAGGATTTTATAGGGTTTGGGAACGGCACATTATTTACAACTCCTGAAATTCAGGCAGTTCTCATGGTATCCCGGGAGAGCCTCCAAAACACAAGCAGAGGGCTTGAAGCCAGTGGTTTCATGAAAACCATAGCCTCAAGTCCTGCCTGGCAACAATAGTATCCTAGTTTTACTAGGGGCAGAAAGAGACTTAATGACGCAATTAGCATAATGAAGCCCTGCCCCCATCCCCAGCAAACCTAAAAAGGGGGTAATTAATAGTCAGTGGCGAGGCTTAATGACGCAATTTACATTAATCCCTGCCCCTTGCATCTATGGCTTCCCTCCGGGAGATCCTGGAGAGAAGTTATTAAAAGTCAGCAACCCTGATTTACAAAATATAATATACCCCACATATATTATAGCATGATCCATAATATACCCAACATGTTCTTTATATAGTGTCTTCTCCAGAAAAACAATATACTCTACATTTAATACACATGGCATATATTAGAGGTCCAGACATAGTACACTATATAAAGTACACATAGGGTATATTAGGGGGCCTAGAGATAGCACACTATATAAAATGCATATGTGGAATATCAGGTGTAAGGGAATGACACATACTGTAATATACAGTATGTGGGGAATATATAAACATTATACATTTTTTATTTATTGCAATTAAATTGGTTTAAATTACAATGAAATAACTTTTAAACTATTTACATTTTATTTCACAACACAAAAAAATATCCAGGACAGAGGGGGCGCATTATAGCAGTTCGCCCTGGCAGCCATAAACAAAATACCGCACATTCCAATGAATATTGTGTATCCAAGGCCTGCTCAGAACAGACAGGGTGCTGCACTAGAATATCTCCATTAATATATACAAGACACAAACAAAACAATATTCTCCAATTTTTATCCAAATCTGTTCTCCCATAAAAATCTATAGGGACCAGGAAAGGGAGAGTATAGGGTTAGGAGATTTATGGCGCACACCTGTCTTATAAAGCAGAGTCAGATGCAGAGAATACCCATTTAAAAATACTTTTATTTATTTAATTAAAAAACATAATGGCGGACTTCCGCTTCCGGCCGGCATGTGAGAAGCCGCCGCTTCACAGTGCTCTGCCGGTGCCATCAAATTATCGGCTATTTCATCCTGCTAGAGGCGCCTGTGGAGGGTGAGGAGACCACCGGAGCTCACCTAATCGGCTGCGGGACCCGATGGACAGATTTCTTACATCTGTCATGCCTCCCAAAGTACAACGGACCCGACAAGAAGGTCAGCGGGCGGGAAGCAAGATGGCGGCCGCGACTTCGGCTATGGAGGATCACACGCGGTCTAAGAGGCAAGCGGCCACTGTAATCACTTCTCCTACCTCTCCATCTTTAACCCCTGTGGAGCCCAGACCCCAAAAGAGGACCCAGGCCACAGTTAACCCTTCCACGTCCCCCCCTCCACCTTCCATAGAGGCTGCATACCACTTACCTCAGGCTACCAGCCCTAATGCCCAGGATGCTTCCATTCTTCCTGATGATATCTCTGCACTAGACAATGATTCGTTTTTGCCTGCTGCACCTGCAATTTCAGCCCCATCTGGCATACAGTATGATAAGCTGGCTGTCACATCTTCACAAGTCACTGCACCTGTTGCTGCAAGCCTGCAGGGCTGTTCTTCTCCACTCACATATGAGGCAGTTGTAAAAGCTATTACAGACACCATGGCTCCTCTGATGTCTAGCCAAATGCAGGTATTTACCAACACTGTACGTGAAATTAAAGAGCAAGTAACGCAGATTAACCATAGGGTCCTTGAGGTGGAACACAGAATGGGTGAAATGTTTGAGGATGTGTCAGAGCTGAAAAAGAGATCTATCGCGATGTCTAAAGATCAGGATCAATTGTGGTACAAATTGGACGACCTAGAGAATCGCTCGAGACGCAACAATCTGCGAATTATTGGCCTCCCTGAATCGGTACATGGCATTGCTCTGAATAATTTCCTTACTGAAACGCTGCCGGCTCTACTTAATGTCACGGAAATGTGTAGAGGAATGGTGGTGGAGAGGGCACATCGCCTGGGCCCCCCAAGGGACAGTGCAACTTCCAGGCCACGCCCGGTCATCTTTAAAATCCTTAATTTCCTACATAAGTCTGCAATATGGGCAGCTACGAAAAAAATCAAGGATATACAATGGGAAGGGGCCAAATTACGGTTCTTTCAGGACTATTCAGTCGATGTAGCTAAAGCTCGCAAAGAATTTGTCCCTATATGTTCGGATCTGGTTAAAGTTGGACGCAAATTTGCCCTCATGTATCCTGCTAAATTACGTGTGTTTCAAGGAAAAGAATTTAAAGACTTTTCATCTCCTGCTGAGGCACGCAGGTTCCTGGCAGATGACACGGTGGATTCCTCGAACCACGCTTGGGCAGCACAGATGGACTGAAATGTTGATTGCGGCTCATCTAGACGTCTCGGATGACAAAGTTGGACATTCTCCTGCTGTCCTATGCTTATCTGCTCTAGGTGGATAAGTCTGTTTCCGGAGGAACTCTGGATCCCTCTCAGGTGTTTGTATCCTATTTGTTGATGGACACTTGGCGTAGGCACGTTTTAGTCTCAGTATTTTCACTGGTGCTTACTGTATTGAGGAAGTCCTAGAATAACCCTAGGGTTAGAGATGGGGTTAGACCCCATGTTCTTGTATTTGCTGTTTCGCAATGTTCCTGGTTTTGAATGGGAACATGCTAACTTTACCAATAAGTATTGTTTTATAGGTTGTATGTTTTTTTTTTTTTTCTACACCTTTTCCATGCATCTGTGTTTTTATTGCGGGTTTCCACTCCACCGTCTTTATTATGTCTGGCAGACAGTTATTAAGACTATTGTAACTTGCTCCCGGTACTATTTTTATGTTTGGCCTAGTTTACTTGAGAAAATTCGATTATTTAGGTCTCCCATGTTTGAATTTAGTGTACTTCTCAGGATCACTGTTGTCATCTCCCATAGTGATCCATGACTGACCTGAAAATAGCAACGTGGAACGTGGGAGGAATCAACTCTCCGGTAAAGAGGAAGCGTCTTTTGGTATACCTTAAAAAATTGGGTATTGATGTAGCTTTATTGCAAGAGACTCACTTAACAGGTAGCGAAACCCAAAAATTAAATGGGGAAGGGTATCAAGTTCTAGGGGCTGCGCCTTTTAATTCAAGGTCTAGAGGGGTGGCCATTCTGGTGAAAAGGTCTATTCAAAGTGAGGTACATGCTCAGACTTTAGACGCAGAAGGTCGTTACATGATAGTAGAGGTGTCACTAAATGGCCAAAAATTGGTCATCTGTAACTTGTATGCCCCAAATGTATATGATAAAAAAAATTTTAATTCTATTTTGGCAAAGTTGTATATACACATGGATGGCTCTTTGATTGTTGGAGGGGATTTTAACATTATTTCTTCCCCACTGCTGGATAGGTTGCAGTCACAGAAAAAAGCCAGGAAATTACCAAAGCTAGGGATAGGACAGCTTGCAAGGCGTCTGCACTTAGTAGATATCTGGCGTATTAGGCACCCCTCGAGTAGGACATATACATGTGCATCAGCAACCTATAACACCTTTTCACGCCTTGACTACATTCTAGTCTCTGAATCCCTGTTGCCTAGAATGCTAAAAACTGAGATCGAACCGATCATAATCTCAGACCATGCAGTTGTGTGGTTTCGACTAGAAAGTCCTATGGGGGGAAAACGAGAGGGCTTATGGAGATTTCCCACTTATTTAACAAACTCTGTAAAATTCAGAAATATGTTAAAGGCTTCGTGGGCAGCTTTTAAGTACTCAAATATGACGCACTATGAAAACCCTCAACTTATGTGGCAGGCATACAAGGCTGTGGTTAGGGGTAATATTATTTCATTTGTCTCGCAGTACCGTAAAGATAATACGATAGAGTTTAATAAGGCTAAGTCTGAAATGACGAACGCCTATCATAAGTACATTGCGCAACCCACACCACACCTCTTGTATGAATACAACATTAAGAAAACACATTTCGAGGGGGTAGTGGGAAAAATGGCAGATAGGTCTTATAGGCAGCGCCAGTTTAAATTTTATAGATGGGGAAATAAGATGGGCAGGCTTTTATCTAACCTGTTACAGGGGGATCGCAAACCCACCCTTATAGCTAAGTTGAGAGATGATCAAGGTTCTTTACAACATGGTAGCCCTGAAATCCTGGAGATAATGCGCAATTTTTATGAGCAGCTTTATAGCCAAGATCCAATTGATCATGCAGCTAAGGCTAAGTTCTGGGGAGACACCTCCCTACCGCAAATAACAACAGCCCAAGCCCAATCTTTAATTGCTCCAATTTCACTGCAGGAAGTGCAATCAACTATAAAAAAGTTAAAGGCCCTGAAGGCACCGGGCCCGGACGGCTTTGGGGGTGAGTTCTACAAGATACTAGCTCCAGAAATAGGGGAACTTTTGCGTGATGCTTTTAACTACATGCTCACGGAGAATGTTATCCCTTTATATTTTAATGCAGCTGTGATCAAGATTTTACCCAAACCTGGGAGAGATTTAACCTTGCCAGCCTCATATAGACCCATATCCTTGTTGAACACGGATTATAAGATTCTAACCAAAATTTTTGCTGATAGGCTCAAGGTGCTTCTGCCCTCAATAATCCATAACAACCAAACGGGTTTTATCTGGGGTCGTCACTCAGTGACTAACATCCGTAAGGTCTTAGCTATCGTTCAACAAGCGGAGCATTGTGGTGACTCTCCCCCTCAGCTGGTCTTATCACTGGATGCAGAGAAGGCCTTCGATTTGGTTACGTGGGACCACCTACAATTCTCCCTTCTTAAATTTGGCTTTCCTCAGGAATTTCTTAAGTTTATTAGTCTGCTGTACACCAGCCCCTATACTCAGGTGGCAGGCAATGGCCTACTCTCGAATCACTTTTTCATACAGCGAGGTACTCGCCAGGGGTGCCCCCTATCCCCGCTGCTTTTCGCGCTGGCTTTGGAACCACTGGCTATAGCCTTGCGTAGGCATCCAGGATTTCAGGGTATTGTAGTGCGTCAGGTAGAATATAAGCTGGCCATGTTTGCTGACGACATGTTATTATTCGTCTCCAATCCTAGCCTATCCATCCCGGTTATCCTTCACCTTATTTCGCAGTTTAGTCTATTTGCAGGGTTTAGGGTAAATTTTTCCAAGTCAGAGGCTATGGTTCTAGTTGACTCGAGGGAACATGACACCGCCTCCTTTGTATCTAGACATTTTAAGGTAACGGGGTCCCAATTTAGGTATCTCGGAGTACAAATTACCTCATCCACCACGGGTCTTTATAAGGCTAATTTCTCTAATGCACTCAAACAAGTTTCCCATCTGATCCAACATTGGATGAATTTGCCCCTGTCGTTGCTAGGCAGGAATGAGATACTCAAGGGTGTTATCTTTCCAAAACTCACGTACCTTATCCAAATGCTGCCAATCACACTAACTGACCATGATACTGCTAGCTATATGAAACAATTTACCAAATTTTTATGGGCCAACAAGAAACCGAGAATTAATAGAGCTAGATTGCAACTGGGGCGTCATGAGGGGGGAATTAGGTTTCCGGATGTGCAGTCATTTATAACTGGGGCTCACTTTCGCTATGTCACAGACTGGTTGTTTGGGAAAAGCGTCTTTACTAATTTAGCTCTAGAACAGTCTTTAGTCACCCCGTACTCTTTAGGAGCCTTATTGCATACATTGGGTAAACGCATCCCTGGAGAATTTAAGGATAACATCCTGTTTAAGGATACATATAAGGTATGGGTGAGAGCACATCATTCCTTGAAAGAAGATCACACCATTTCTAGGTATAATCCAATATGGGGCAACATCAATTTCACTCCTAGCCTTGATAACGTGGAGTATCTGAACTGGAGGGATAAGGGTATCAAGTCAATCTGCGACATATTTGATCCTGGGGGGCAGCTATATAGCTTTGATACACTTAAGGAAAAATATGGTATATTAAACCGTCAATTTTTTATGTACCTGCAATTAAGGCACTTTGCTCAGAGTATTATGAGCTCCTTGGTGGACAAATCTGGCCAATTGGATAAGCTTCTTACGTATCTTCGTACACATACATATAGGATTCGTTATGTATATGACGTGGTCCTCCCTGTGCAGGGAGATAAGTTATGGGCTAAGCCCCTTGAAGCATGGGTAAAAGATTTACCTGAGTCTGCACTCCCAGATGAGCCCTTAAAGTTTTTTGAACGTACTATGAGAATTTTGAGCAGCTCTCAGCTGCAAGAGATTCATCTCAAGACTTTTCATCGCACGTATATTTCTCAGGCTCAGAGGAAACATATGGTAGAGGATGAGACGGGACAATGTCCTAAGTGCCATATGAGTAATGCTACCTTCATCCATAACCTCTGGTCTTGCAGAAAAGTTAAAAAGTTTTGGGATAAAGTAATGGTATATATAAACTCAATTCTAGGCTTGCATTTGCCTAAAAGTTGTTTTGCTTTGCTTTGGGCGCACTTCTCTGATTGGTTAGATTTCCCTGCAGTAAAGGAGAATATTCCCTTTTTGTCCATTATAGTTACAGTAGCCAGGAAAGTGATTTTGCAAAACTGGGTGAAGCCCACCCCCCCCTTCCTTCATGCAGTAAAACATGCATTACTAGATCTTATCTACATGGACAGAAGGGCTACACTCCCTGATATAGAATCAGGGGTCTCACGCTTTTATAAAAAATGGGGATGTTACATTGAATACCTGCCCTCAGACCAACGGGCCAGCATAATGTCCACCTTTAAGGACACTAAATGGTCTCTACTTAGGAACTTGGGAGCCTAATTCTTTTTGGAATATAGAGGTCGAGGTGGAGTGGACCCGATTACAATTTATAGGACTGTTATGTTTTCTTTTCTGCTTTGTTTTGGTTTCTTATTGCAGTTTAAAATATAGATATTTCTGCATTAACCTTTTTAGGTTGCACTATCCTCTGCGCATGGTGACAATATGTAAACGCTTTGTTAATGTCATATGCATATCTGTATCCATGTTTATATGTGTGTATATGCACCGACTGTATTTTTACTTATGATACAGTTATCACTCTGCATACAATGTGCTTCAACTGATATCGCTGTTTTTGTGCAACTGTGGAAAGAAATTTGTTGAAAAACCCAATAAAATGTTTATTAAAAAAAAAAAAAGGGTGATAGATAAGTGGAATAGCCTCACCTCTCAGGTGGTTGAGGCTAATACATTAGAACAGATTAAACATGCTTGGGATAAATATTAGGATATCCTAAATCTCAAACTAAATGAGAGTAAATAGGGTCTAGGGTCAGTATAGTCTTAAATAAACAACTGGGCAGACTGGATGGGCCGTCACTTTCTATTTTCATATGGTTTTCCTGGTTTTGCCTAGCATTTATCAATTACTGGTCCCAGATACTGGTCCCAGAGGTGCACAATTTTATATTAAAAGTATTTTAAACTTGAGGAACCGCTGTATTGCAAAGTCTCTGATGATATTTGCTTCAGAACAGCTTAAATAATAGACCCCTTTTTCAGCAAAAGCTACATGTAACCTGCTGCTAACATGCCATTATTTCCAATACAATACTGTTTAAAATGCCTGATGACAACTACTGCTACAAAGCCCTGTGAATGAACACTACAATGTCAGACCCTCCAACATGACCCGTTCCATTAGGTTCAAAAGACTCTGCCCCTGAGTTTCCAACTATCAGTTACTATGGTAACCACCTTTGTTAAAGGGAAAAATGTTTTTCAAACATACATTAAAAGCAGTTGAGTGACAGTTGGAAGCTCAGGAGCAGAGTATTTTGTACCTAATGGAATGGGTCATGTTAGAGGGTCTTCAATGTTCCTTGTAGCATGCTTTCCCATCACTAAATGACATTCACTACTACAACCCTTGACATTAAATGTAGCAGCTCCTGGGTTTATCTTGGGTCAGAGACTTGTGAAAATCACTAAGAGCAGGGAGAAGCCCCAAGTCTGATAGACCTGTGCAAGACATTTTTAAGCACTCAACCACCGCCCGCCCGTACATACTTTCCTACCTTTTAACCCAACTATTTTTAAAAATAATATTTATAATAATTTTCTTATATTTTATTAGAAAAACATTTTTATATAAATAGTGATATAGAATAATATAATTTAATAAAAATACAAATACTATATACTATATATGTCCCAATAATACTCCCCTGCCGCCAGGGCAGGATTAAGGCTTCTGGGGACCTGGGGCACTTGAGACCGGGGGGGCCCTATGATCCAAAATTAAGAGCATAGTATCTATACCCCATAAGTATTACACTGCAATCTTTAAGACCGCGTGTACGCAATCTACGTAGTGAAACACTACGTAAATAGCGTACAAAAATTACTACGCATTTTTGTACGCATTGTTGCCTCCTGTTTGACCAACCAGCCTTATAACCCCTCCTTCTGTGTCCAGTCAGCTTTATACCCCCTCTTTCTGTGTATCCAACCAGCCTTTATTCTGTGTCTAACCACTCTTAGTGTGCAGCCAGTATTATTGCCAGCCTTATTGCCTCTTTATGTGTATCCTGTCAGCCTTATTGTCCCCTCCTTCTGTGTCCAGCCAACCCTATTGCCCCCTCTTTATTTTTGTCCATTCAGCCTTAGTTTCCCCGTTTGTCCAACCAGTCCTATTGCCCTCTTTCTGTGTAAGAAAAAATAAAAAAAAAAAAAAAACAAAATTAAAAAAAAAAAAAAAAAAAAAAAAAAAAAACATAATGGCGAAAATATTATTGTAATTTAAATATCTTATTTTCAATAGACAAATTACTCAGCGTACATGCTATCATATTCTTCATTATAAGAATACCGGCAGACGAACCATACTATGGCAACATTGTAATATACAATAACAAAGTGTAACAGGCTAAAGTGGGAAAAGGCTACCTAGTAAGTGCAGGCAGAGAAAAAAAACCTAAGTTCCATTAACGTCCTCACAGACGCACTTCTGCTCTGAATGAGCTTATCTATCCCTTACCTATCTATGGGCAGTACAGAGTGAGCCTGTCAGCAAACAATCAAACCGCGTATGGTGCAAAATAGACAGAGGCTGCCGGTCCTGTGATTTTCCTGATGCACGTTTCGCCAGTGATGTAGACTTTTTCAAAGGTGCGCGCCCTGGCAGCCATACTGTCTAGAAACGGCACTGCATGAGACTATTAAAGAAAGCAGTACTGTAGACTAACAAAGATTATAATTAGACACCTCTCAAGGTATAGAAATTGTAAACACTGCACAGACGAATTTGCTTTTACAAGTAAAACCACCGTGATATCTTCACTTGCAGTAATTCATGTATTTCAGTTAGTCTGTGACAAAATGGAATTAGACTTTATTATTCTTATTGTTTATTTATAAGGCACCACAAGGTGTCCGCAGCACCGTATAAAATACAACAAAATACAGTACAGACATACAGGGTAGGGATGGACAGCATAGTATATATTAAATACAATATGACTATAAAAATATCACAAACACAACAACGTGAAGTAAGCACAGAATGCAAGGCAAAATCCGAGCTTGGAAGATTAGGTAGCAGAGGATAGAGAGGGAACCACCAGGTGGGGATTAGGTAAAAGGGTAGCAGAGGAGAACAAGAGGGTACAAAGTGAGAAGGGAGTGGTGGAGGAAGGAACAACATTAGGATGGAGGGCCCTGCTCACGCGAGCTAATACACTATGTAGGAGGGAAGAACTTACAGAAGACATAAGGAGAGGGAAGGAAGTGAACTGCTGGTGTGAGCGGAGGAGAGTGGGAAGGAAGAGAAGGGATAGATGAAGGATGCAGTGTGGATGTTAAGTGGGGGAGGGGTAGGCTAGCCTGAACAGGTGCGTTTTGAGTGAACGCTTGAAGAACTGCAATGTGGGGGATAGTCTGACTGAAGAAGGATGGTCATTCCAGTGCAGAGGTGCAGCACGGGAGAAGTCCTGGATACGGGCGTGAGATGTGGTGATCAGTGAAGAGGTCAGACGGTGCTGGTTAGCAGAACGGAGAGGGCGGGAAGGAGTGTGCATGTTGATGAGGGAAGAGAGGTAGGGAGCAGTGGATGAGGAGATGGTCTTAAAGGTGAGGGTGAGGAGTTTAAAGAGGTTTGAGAGGAAGATGAGCCTGGAAGAAGCATTGAGTATAGATTGAAGGGGGGCAAGACGGGTGAGCAGGAGACCTATGAGGAGGAGGTTACAGTAGTTGAGGCGTTATATGATTAAAGAGTGGATAAGGGTTTTAGTAGCTTTATTGGTGAGGAAGGGACAACAACAAGAATGAGAGAGGGCATGGATGTGTGGTATAAAGGAAAGTGAGGAGTCAAGGATGACACCTAGGCAACGAACTTGAGGGGATGAGGAGACAGAGATATCACCAATGGTTATTGTGATGGAGGGGGGGAGGAAATCCTAGGGGGAGGAAAAACAATAATTTCCGTTTTGTCCATATTCAGCTTGAAGAAGCGTTTGGCCATGTTAATAGGGATGCAAGGCACTTGGAAATCTTAGAATAGAGGGGTTGAGATCAGGGGAGGAGAAGTAGATTTGAGTGTCATCAGCATAGAGGTGGTAGTTGAAACCAAAGGTGCTGATGAGGTAACCCAATGAGGAGGTGTAGAGGGAGAAGAGGAGTGGGCCAAGAACAGAGCCTTGGGGGACACCAACAAGGAGCGGACAGGGAAGGGAAGATGAGCTAGGGGTGGAAACAGAGAAGGTGCGGTCAGAGAGATAGGAGGAGAATCAGGAGAGAGCAGTGTCAGTGAGACCAAAAGAGCAGAGGGTTTGAAGAAGAACAGGATGCTCAACGGTGTCAAAAGCAGCTGACAGATCAAGAAGGATGAGGATGGAGCAGTGGTCCTTGGATTTGGCAGATAACAGATCATTCTTTACTTTGGTAAGGGCAGTCTCAGTGGAATGAAGGGGCCCGAAACCAGATTGGAGGGGGGCCAGGAGAGAGTTGTCAGTAAGGTAGCAGATGAGATGTTGGAAGTCTAAGCGCTCAAGGAGTTTTGAGACAAATGGGAGAAGGGATATAGGTTTGTAGCTGGAGGGAGATGTAGGGTCCAGATTAGGTTTTTTAAGAATGGGAGAGACAAGAGCATGCTTTAAAGAGGAAGGAAAAATACCAGATAAGAGGAGAAGGTTGAAAAGGTGGGCTAAATGGGAGCAGGCAGTGGGAGAGAGGTGTTTGAGAAGGTATGAGAGAATAGGGTCCACAGGGCAGGTTGAGGGTGGTGAGGATATTAATAGGGAGTGAATTTCATCACTTGTCATAGGATGGAAAGAAAAAACAACTCATGATGATTGCATAGAAGGGGTGGTAAAGAATAGGGGAGAGATGGGGGAAGCTGAGTGGAGGAGATGTAATTTCTGATAGAGATAATTTTGGATGAAAAGTAGGAGGCAGACTTATTACAAACACCAAAAGAGTCACAAGAAAACCTCCAAAAAGGGCATGTTACTGCACACTCCGAATAAATCTTAAACAATCATTTGTTTATTTACCATAAAATAGATAAATATCAAAGAATAGTGCAAAAGCAAAGATCAAATATTATACCATGCATTATCACATAGACAAAAAATCCCACAGCATATATATGTCAGAAAATAGGAGCAAGCAGATGTTCCATAATTTAATACTTTAACAAGTCTATCATTGTACCACAGAGACTTGTAATCAAATTCAATCAATAGACCGGCAAACAAATCTATGAATAGCCCATGTACAAATGTAATGCATAGCAAGCTTGGAAAAATAAAAGTTTCTGTAGTGCTATAGAAATAAATCAGATCTTAATTAAACATGTCCATCTTTATACATATACACATATCGGCCTGGATTCTGAGTTTGGGAGTAAGGGTAAAACAGGTTCAAGTGCACAGCTCGGCTTAATAATAAGTGAGGGGTGCTAATAAATCTTAAATCTTTAACATGCAGGGAAAATACATTACCTTTGCACATTGAACTCAAATACTGCATAGCTTTATATTTAAGCTATGAAACAGAGTTGAGCTAGGAAGCTTCACCTCTCAATTCTAATTCTGCTTTCACAATATAAATTTGCCTCCCCTTGCAGTTCAACATGGTATTCCTTAGGTCTACACTTGCACCCAAAAAAAGGTGTAAGTGCAGCTCTGAATCAGCCCCAATGTGTTAAAAGGGTCAGATTTGTGTTTTGTTTTTTCTATTGATACCATTGGGCCGAATCCAGACCTACACTGGTACTGCATTAAGAGCACTGAACACAGTACCAAGTGATACAGCATTTCGTGCAAGCACATGGGAGACCCCTCACCTCACTTGCACAAGCAAGCATGGATCCTATCACCCTTACTGTAAAATTGACATGCTAACAACACCTATGTGCTGGCACCCCTGCTCTGCCTTTGGAAGCTACACATAAAAAAAAATCTGCTTTTCTGAATCGTACTGATCAATATTCCGCAAAGGTTGTTATACATGCGCAGATGTATAAAATCGGGCCGTAAAACACCTACTTTTGGGAAGTCTAGAACTGGTCCATTAAGATTATCACTAATTAATTTCTTGCTGAAACTCATTAGAAGTATTATACTGCATGCACTACTAGGATATTTTTGAACTGATCAAACTATTGTCATGTCCAAGTATTTTCAATCACATTTTATTTAACACATTTTTACTCTGATGCCTTTTGACTTTCATAATGGCTGAAACATCACTTGGGAATCTATATGTGGAGGCGGCAGGGGACGAGAGGGGACCGAGGAAGCCAGGCTTAAAGACAACTCTGGCTGCCGAAGACCATGGGCCAGATTCACAATTTCAACAAAACGATACGTAGATTACGTAAAATAGTTACTACGCATGCGTAGTAGCTATTATTGGTAATTTAAGAACGTATGTTCATTACTTCCGGGATTGTGAATCCGGACCCATGTGACAAGTGACGAAGAGGCATCGTCTCAGAACTATCTGGGATGGCTGCAGCTGGTTAGTGACAAGTGCGGCCAGTCCAACGCATCACAGAACCAAAAAGATATATACATTGTGCGCCAACCTCAAATAGGATAGTATAAACAAAACCACTGAATCAATGAAAAAAATAATAAATATAGAAATAAATATAAAATTAGGGCCACCTGAGAGCGCAGGCTAAATGGCACGTGCAATGCCTGAGAAAGAAAAGTAATTACAAAAATAGCCGCGCTGGGGGGACCTAATATAACCAGAAAAACGTATACTAATATAACCAGAAACACTTATAAGCAGTTCAGACTTATGTAAAAAGTATAAACAATAATATTTAATTTTAATAGCAACACTCTAAAAATTAATTGACAGAAAATCATACACATAAATGTCCCACTGTTAGTGGTACAGTGCCTACAGCTCTTTCGGAGAAGTGTGTGTGCCACCCACCCCCGTTCCCTGTTCTACTCGGCAGGCTGCTTGCTGGCGCCCAAGTGCGGGATAGGAGTCGGGAATTCACTTTTGGAGCTCACCTTGGTCACCTAGCTCCATACAGAAGGCACTACTCTACATAACTATTGCACGTCTCCGCTATTGATTGCCTAGGATTTCTTTTCTCCTTATAATTGCATTCACACAACAATCAGCTGAGCAACAGACTTTTGGACCTTATTTTTCATCAATACACCTCAGCATATCAACAGTGGTTCTAATTACCTCCCGTTCGGCCACCCAACTACCTCCTAGGGGGGTATTCCCTGCGGACTGTGTATGCTCATATTGGTGCTATTTATGTTTCAGAGTGATCTTCAAGTCTTTCTATTTTGATTATTAGAATTACCTCCGGCCACCCAACTACCTCCTAGGGGGGTATTCCCTGCGGACTGTGTATGCTCATATTGGTGCTATTTATGTTTCAGAGTGAAGTGATCT
>WWET01003633.1:153807-166583 GCA_011038615.1 Limnodynastes dumerilii
CTTTCCCTGTCTGAGGCCCTATTCAACACTCCTTGGAGGTTCACTCACTTGTCTTGACTTTTTGCTCTACCTTGCTCCCTTTCCCTTCTTTTCCTCTCCCTCTTTCTTATTCTTACCTCTCCCGCTCCATCTTAAGCTACCTCTTCTTCTCTTTCCTTTATTTTCCTCCCCACTCTAATTAATCTGTATCGCTCCATTAAAGTAGTTAAGTTGTAAGACAAGTTCTAATGCTAGGAATCGTTAGCATTCTTAATAAGTTCTACTCGTTTTAATGTACTTCTTATTTACATTGTTAAAATATATGCGTCTCTCTGCTACTCTCAACCACCCCTCCTCCTTATAACTAAGAGACTTTGTAGTATAGTGTACTAATCGCTCATGCACTGTGTGATATCTGATTTCTGTTTACATCCGTTACCCCCTCAGGTCATCTCCTTTCCCAATGCGATCACCTTCTAAATAATTTTTATTCCAGGTAAAGGCTTGTCCCCTAACGAAGCGGAGCCCCTCCACCCCCCTCCTTTTCTCTTCATCTCTTCCTCCATTTCCACCCTTGCTTCCCACCCTCCCCCTTTGTGATAGGCCCCAATTTTTTAGGCATCTAGGGACACTTATCTCAGGTACGCTCTGGAGAACTCGTCGTGGCAGGGGACTTCAACTCTGTCCATATAGCTTCCTTGGATAGACTAACTCCCAACCCGTCCCGCCCTGACTCGGGGGATGCTCTCAACTCCAAGGCGCTCCGCGACTTTATGAAACTCCACCACCTTTATGACTCCTGGAGGGTATGCGACCCTCTGCCTAAAGATTACTCCTTCTTTTCCCACCCTCACTCCTCCTACTCTCGTATCGACATAGTCCTGCTCAGCCACAACCTCACTGTTAAACTTGCTGACGCCCATATTCTCCCCCGTACCTGGTCTGACCACGCCCCAATAGCAGCTTATCTCGTGAACCCGACGTCTTCATCCTCACGATCTACCTGGCGCATAAATGACTCAATCTTGCGAGACCAGGGCCACTTTACCAACCTTAGCGCCTCTTTAGAGGAATACTTTTCGCTCAATTCCCCCTCAACTGACTCACCCATGACTTTATGGAATGCCCACAAAGCGGTCATGCGAGGCCATCTCATATCTATTGCTGCCAGACTCAAACGCGAACATTTGACTAAGATTTCCCACCTTACAGACACCCTGATAACCTTGGAATCATCGCATAGGTCCTCTCAAAACCCAGCTCTCCTAGCCCGTATAGCGTCTGTGAGGCAAGAACTTAACACGCTCCTTACAGCTCAAGCGGCCAATAAATTAAGGTGGCTGAATCAGTCCTTCTATGAGAAGGGGGATAAAGCTGATAGGCTACTCGCTTCCAAGCTACACTCCAAGCAATCTGCTCGTAACATCTTGTCCATTCGGTCACCCACAGGCACTCTCCTGCATGATCCGCGGGCAATCCGCTCGGCCTTTCAGCAATATTATCAGGACTTATATAACTTACCTGCCTTAGCTACTACTTCCCCTCCCGGCCCTAGATCCTCCATAATAAATAATTTCCTTGCCCATATTAATCTCCCATCCTTCCACCCTGAGCAAGCTTCCTTGCTCAATAAAGAAATTTCGCTAGAGAAGGTCTCGCTTGCAATAAAATCCCAAAAAATAGGCAAATCCCCCGGGCCCGACGGCTACTCCGCGGCCTACTTTAAACGCTTTGCCCCTCTCCTGATTCCCCATCTTCACTCTATGTTCAATGCAGTCCTGTCTGGTACTCCTTGGCCTCTAGAAACACTTGAGGCTAGGATTATTGTGATTCCTAAGGAGGGAAAGGATCCCTAACTTTGCGCAAGCTACAGGCCCATTTCCCTCCTTAATATTGATATTAAGCTCTATGCTAAAATCCTGGCCACAAGATTAAATCTGGTCCTCCCTTCGCTGATTCATTATGATCAGGTTGGCTTTATTCCGGGCAGACAGGTCAGAGATAATACTCGGCGAGCCTTAACCCTGATACACATAGCTAGAACTCGCGGCGCCCCTTCGGTGATTCTGTCTCTCGACGCTGAGAAGGCGTTCGATAGAGTCTCCTGGGATTTTCTGGATCAGGCCCTGCAAAAATTTGGCCTTTGTGGCCCATTTCTCGATGGTATTCGTTCCCTATACTCTTGTCCTTCCGCAAGGGTAATGGTGAACGGGGCCCCTTCACCTCTGCTGCGTATTAATAATGGTACCAGACAGGGCTGCCCCCTCTCCCCTTTAATTTTTGCCCTGGCAATTGAACCCCTGGCGGCTGCAATCCATCAATCGGCAGGACTATAAGTTGTCGCTGTTTGCAGATGATGTGTTGCTCACCCTCACAAACCCGCTAATCTCCCTGCCAAATCTGTTCGCCATCCTGCAGCAATATGGCCAGGTGTCGGGATATAAAATTAATTTGTCCAAGTCTGAAGCTCTCCTCTTAAACACTTCCCCTCTCGAGAGTCAACATCTTACATCTACCTTTCAATTCAATTCAAGTGGCAAAAATCCAAAATGCGATACCTAGGTATATTCCTCACCAACTCATACTACTCGCTATATGATGCCAACTACCCGGCCCTTATAGTTAAGGTTAAGTCCGAACTTTATTCTTGGAGGCACCTCCTGATGTCGTGGCTGGGCAGGATCGTGGCGATTAAAATGACCCTCCTCCCCAAGCTTCTGTACCTTTTTCAAACCCTCCCTGTCAAGGTCCCAAATACTACATTTACATTTCTCCAGCGCTCTTTGGTCAGATTTATATGGAATCACTGCCCCCCCCCCGAACTCGCTTGGCACTGCTCAAAAAGCCTACCACCCAGGGGGGCAGGGGCTTTCCGGACCTTAAGCTTTACTACCAAGCTGCCCAACTCAGCCATATTGTAGCTTCCTACGCCCCTCCGGGTAAGCTGGCGTGGGTGCATATCGAAACCGCCTACTTGGGACTGTCCTCGCTAGCATCTGTGTAGGGGATTCCAAGAGCTGGCCGTCCTGCCGCTATGCTCTCTCTGCCCACAACGGCACACTCAATTCTAATTTGGGACTTGTGCAGACCCCATGTAGCTTCCCCTCCCCTGACCTCCCCCTTATTACCCTTGTGGGATAACCCAGCTTTCCCTCCAGGTCAGTCAAAAGCTTTCTCTTACCCGTGGAGACGCCTTGGAGTTCGCTGCGTTCACGACCTTAGAATGGGGGGGAGTGGCTTACCTCCTCCTTCCTCCCTCAGAAATTCCCTAATTGTACCCATAACCCTTTCCTCAGAAATTCCCTAATTTTACCCATAACCCTTTCCATTTTTTTTCAAATCCGGCACTATTTACTGACTCTGCCCCCTGCAGCTCGCCTCTCGTCCCCTTCCACATTTGAAAATCTTTGCCTAATGGCCCCCCTCTGCCAAGGAATGGTATCTATTCTTTACGCCATCCTACTGGAGGTCCATGTTGGCCCCAAGGACAAGCATGAGAGAGATTGGGAGCGAGATCTGGGCCCCTGCCCCGACGATGAGGAACCCTGGGAAGACATCCGCCAAAATATTGCCAAATCCTCCATATGCACCAAAATTAAAGAAAATGCCTATAAGATTTACCATAGATGGTACCTCACACCTAAGCGCCTCTCACAGATTTTCCCTTCTTCCTCCCCCCGGTGCTGGCGCCGCTGTGGAGGCACGGGGTTGTTCCTTCACGTCTGGTGGACTTGCCCTAAATTGATCCCATTCTGGAATATGGTTCAATCTATCTTAATGACCCTCCTCCCTTGCTTGCCCCCTAAAAACCCTTGGACCTACCTTTTATGTTATCCTATTCCTGACACGGACACCTCATCCCGTAAACTAGCCTCTCATATTTTGGCGGCAGCCAAGTGCCTGATAGCCAAAGCCTGGAAACAACCAGCCCCCCCCCTCCCTGAGAGCCTTGACATCATATATTTGGTTTGTCGCCGGCATGGAGAGAATGACTGCATACTTAAGGGGTACAGAAGAAACTTACTCCAAGGTGTGGACCCCCTGGATCAACTTGCAATCCCCCACCCAGCCCTTTGGAGGCCTAAATTTACTGCCCATTTAATTGAGTAACTTTGATTCTTTGCAGATGCCTTTAACTCCATTACCTCGTGTATCTCCGTTGATCTGCCCGACCCTATGGACTTTTCATTTTGATCAGTGATCCTCTCCCCAGATCCCCCCCCTTTTTTTTTTCTTCCAAGCTTTTTTTTCCCAAGTTTTATTACAGTTAGTTGTATTGATATTACCCTGTTGTAGTATTGCTGTACCTCGTTTAATTGCAACTGCAATAATCTAATAATGCTATAGCAGCTTCTGTTTGCTTCTGTCAATGTTACTTGTATTACGTGTTGGCTGCTTCAATAAAAGAAAGTTAAAGAAAAAGCGTTTAATTGAGCTACAACTACATGGATTAACGCTATCACAATACTACAAGGACCAACTTATACCGAGAGGTTTTAGGATAAAAAATCAACCAACCATCGGAAGAAATGACCCGGTATTTTGCAAGAAGTGGTGTCAAATTTAAAATAAATGTTCAATGGATCTTCTCATTTTAGTGATTGAACGGGTTAATAACGACATCAGTAAAGTTAAAATGGAAATTGACACATTGGAAAGAGAGAAGTCTAATATTCTAACTATGGACAAGTCAGAAGACTGGCACACTAAAATAAAAAATTCCTTACAACGTTTTGAGGCTGACCTTCTTTCTTTTAAAAAACAAAAACATAGAACAATTAAGGATGACTATCATGAAGGGCGGGTATACAGCTGGACATTAAACAATATTCAGCGCCAAAAACATTTTTTCCCCAGATTACAGAAGTCCAGGATTCAAGATAAATCTTTTCCAGATTTGGATTCAGCCACTTCTCAGAGTGACTCTGAAAGTGGCACCAAGGATAAAAATACAAAGAAGAATTTTTTAGGAAAGGTCAACACTCGGAGCCACAAAAAGAAAGATCTACAAAGCACCCCAGACGGGGTGGACGGAGACATAGGCACTCAAATGTCAACCAACCGCAAGAGATAGTCATCTTTAACTTGTCATCTTACTCTCCAAATCCAGCATAACTGAATGTCTTGAGTAAAGGGTTGTCTTTTGTCACTACCCATAGACCCGATACCTTTGACCTAGAAGTTGAGCTTTTTCGTTTTAAAAGGCAATTAAAACTTAAAGATTTCTTTAGAAATGATAGTAGTGAAGAAAAAACCATATTACCCTTTAGGAAGAGATCAACGTTTGATCCCCCTGTGATGAATGCATCAATTGATGTTTTTATCCGGCTGGTCAAACGCGACATGCTCAATAGGTGGAATAAGGGGAGGATTAAATTCCATAATCTAACTTCCATTGAACGAGAAGCAATTACATCATTACAAAATAATGATCAGGTGGTCATAACACCAGCTGATAAAGGTGGCTCTGTAGTCCTTTTGAACAAAGAGATGTATGTTAAGGAAGTAATGCGCCAGCTATCGGATGAGTCATGTTATAGGGCTTTAAAATTTGATCCCACAAATATGTTTAAAAATGAGTTAGATGTAGAACTTGACAGGGCGGTTGTAAATGGCTTTATTTCGAAAGAAATTTGCCGTTTTCTTAAACAGGACTTTCCAATAACTCCTTTAATTTATGTTTTACCAAAGGTTCACAAGTCCCTCAGGGACCCTCCGGGAAGACCTATCATCTCTTCCCGAGGGTCCCTGAGTCAACCCCTCTCCCAATTTATTGATTATTTTCTCCAGCCATTGGTTATGAGGACATCCTCTTTTGTCAAAGATACAACTGATTTTTTATGTAAATTACAGAAAGTTGATTGTTTGGCCAGTTCGTGCATTCTGGTGACCATGGATGTCACCAGTCTGTACACGAATATTGGTCATAAGGAGGGTTTAAAAGCCATACGCGACCTCATCGCTGTCTCCCCAAATTATGATGGTCCAAATACTGATTTTTTAATGTTTTTGTTGGAATTTGTGTTGAGTAAAAATTATTTTTTGTTCCAATTTACTTATTTTTTACAATTACAGGGGACAGCGATGGGGTCGAATATGGCACCCTCATATGCAAATTTATATATGTCGGCATATGAGACATGTCATATTCTTAATGACGCTATGTACTCACGCTATATTAAATTCTTTATTTGTTTTATAGACAATATTTTTCTATTATGGGCTTTTGTTGAGAAACTTAATAGTCTGGAGGGCCTTATCAGATTCACTGTTGAATACAGTGAGTCAGATATTAGTTTTCTAGATGTTTTGGTTAAACGATGTTCTGATGGTTTTTCCACACAGATATTTAGGAAAAAGACGGACAAGAATACACTCTTGAGGGCGGACAGCTTCCATCCGAGCCCCCTCAAGAGTGGTTTGCCCTATGCACAAATGTTACGCGTGGTACGTACGACATCTGAAATTGGCAATTTGAAGGGTGCCCTACTGGAGATTAGGGATAGATTTCTACAGAGGGGCTATGGTAGGAAGGAAGTGGACTCTGCTATGGATAGATGTTTGAATCTAAAAAGAGAAGATCTTTTACAGAATAAATCAGTAACTCAGTCTTGTCAAAACCGTATGATTTTCAATACAACATACTCTACAATGTCGGGTGAACTAAGACGTGCAGTAAATCGTCACTGGCACGTGCTTACTTCTGATAATAAAATTGGCAATATTGTGGGGGATCCCCCTATGTTCAGCGTTAATCGCAGTAATAACTTGAAAGATCGCTTAGTTAAACGTGATGTCTTGCCAATGGGTAAAAAGAATTGGTTATCGTTAAAACCTGGTTCATTTAAATGTACTGGGTGTATCAATTGTCAATTTATGTTAACTGGCCCTGTTTTTCAACATGCTACAAATTCTTTGGAATTTAAAATTAGACATAGACTGTCATGTGACAGCTGTTTTGTCGTTTATTTAATCATTTGCCCGTGTAAGTTGATGTATATTGGCAAGACATCACGGATGTTAAAAGAGCGTATACCTCTACATAGGTCTTCAATTAAAAAAGCGTATCAATTGCTGGAAACAGCGACACCTCCGGTTGCTAGACACTTTGTACAACTAAAACATTGGATTAATGAGTTAAGAGTGATGCCCATAGCCCATATTCCACCCTTACGTAGGGGGGAGATAGAAATTTATTGCTATTAAAGAAAGAGGCTAGACTAATTCACCTTTTTGTTACTCTGGCCCCCAGATATTTGAATGAGGAGTTAGGTTTGACTTGCTTTTTATGAAATTATATATAGATTAACTTAATGCATTTGCTATGATGTGCATGACTGTTACTCATTTAAACATGTTCTGCATCAAACTTTATATAACTATACCTATATGATGTTATCTATGTACTATTGGTTAAATGGTGGCTATTCTCTCAGTGCCTAGTAATAGAGTATGCCTTGATGGATTAACATATGTATACTTAAATTGTTGTGGCTATTTTATTAAATGCTGCACATATTTGCTTATATGCCCCCAGGTGTCTGAAAGACCCGTGATGTACCGCACCGCCGTGTATCCTAGCTGTGGTATCCTTGTGGCTAGCGGTAACCATGGCGATGACAGCCTACTTCGTTCACCAGACGACGCATTGTTTATGCGCCGCACTGATGACATCATTTGACTGGAGCCGGGTGATCGGGTTGACACGTGGATGCGCAGCTTGGTCGGTGACGGGTGGGATCGCGTGGGCAATCAGTGAGCACCTGTGGTAAGTATATTTAAAGCAGTGCAGCACATTGTTTGTGACACGTTATTTGCAGCCAGTGATTCCCTGAAGATGGCAATGTGAGATTGCCGAAACAGCTGTCGGACTTATCCATGGGCATGTATGATAACTCTACCTATTTTTCATTTATTGCCCTGCAAAGACTTTCCCATGAAGTTTACATTTTTGATACTTTCTTCAGTCTACATGGCTACTATGTTGCTATATCCTCCGTATATCTAAACAGTGGATTTGTTACATCTTAGGATATTTATTCATCTAAACAGTGGATTGGTTACATCTAACTATTACTATCTCCTTGATTATCAACAATATTTCTACACTATGGACTATATCTTTGAATGCACTAATTTAAATCATTTTTTCCACTGTGATCTGTACTACAAAGGAATGGAGGACATTTGGCTCAATGCTTGATTATGACTGAGGAGAGTTCATCATACTTTGGACCCATGCACTACTACCACTATTTGCTCTCTCTAAGGTGATATTTGGAGATCGCCCATGTTCTAATAAAGAAGATTGTTTTGCTACATTGAAACTATGGTGTGCTGACTTGGTCTAGTGTTAGACTAAACTTGGAATTACTGCATGACAGTCGAGCACCCTACCTTTATTGGCTGTGAATATAATATGGTGTGCACCTAGGCCTAAGGCCAGAAACTTGCTCTGTACATTAGTGGACTTGTTTGTCCTAATTAGGTAGCACCCAACAAATTTTTGACTCTTAATCTTTTGTGATTTTCTCTAAAGATTTTTGTATTTAAAACCACCTTTAGCCTAAACTCAAAATGGCAGAAGGTTTGGTGGAATGTGGTACTAAGAGCTATACTCAAGAAGAGATCTCCAATATACTTTTTACTGACACTGAGGCATTAGCCTTTGATAAGGACTCAGCTAGCGATATCTACCATGATACATTGAAATGGAAAAAGCGTTTAATTGGGGGCGTGGACTGGCTTGAGACGGGTGCAGTCGCATGGTCGCCGAGCTCCGGTCCAAAACCCCTTCTAATCCCTCAATTTCCCTCTGCAACCTGCTTTATTTGCCCCCGTGCCTACCTCGGGGTCTCCCTGTGCCCATCCTGTCCCTGGCGGTGCTCCCTGTCAGACTTGCGGAACAGGGGCTCTTCCCCTGCCTGAGGCCTTGTCTAGCTGCTGGCTGGATCTCCCCCCCGTCGTCACTGTCTCACTGGATGCCTGGCTGGAGATCCGGGGTACCGCTGATGAGGTCGGATCGCTGAAATCAACACCTGGCTGCTGACAAGTCGCTGTGGGTCCATGAGAGAAGGAAGTCTCCATTTTCTCTAGCTGCCATCTCACCCTCTCTGACACGGAGACCGGGGACTGGTCGCATCGGGCTCTGCAGCTGACGTTCTCCCCGTCGTATCTGCCACTTCCTGGCTCCTGTGGCTTTCGGTCATCTGCAGCCCCGCGTGGGAAAGGGCCGACCGCCATCCTGCCTCTGTCCATCTGCCTCCGCTTCTCTGACCATTCTGTTAGGAGTCCCGCTGGCGGCCTCTGATTGACGCCCACTGCTCCCTGCTGCTGGATGCCTGGTGAAGAGGGATCCTGCGGCTGACGGAGACCACCTCCTGGGACTTTGCAGGTGCTGCTTCTCCACTTCCCCCCGCCCCTGGACCCTGGGACCACTACTTCCCTCTGCCTGCTGGACCCTGAGGCCGAGGGTCCTTGGCTGAAGGGTGAAAAGTCCACTTCTACTTGCCTGCTCTGCCCTCTCATCACCCCTAATCCACATAGGGAACCAAAACAGGGCATCCTCTGGTGTGACCCCCTCACATCCTCTGGTGTGACAGGACTTCCATAGTACTCCTGGGGCCTGGAGGCCAGACTTAATTGGCCCTTGCTCCCAATGCTTACAGTTTACACTTAAAATCTGTGTGCCCAATTGCCGGATCATCAACCACCACAAGAGGGCACTGCTACACCACACAAAACCTCACTCACTACAACTAAGTACCGTTGCTGGATTCTCTGCTCTAGCCACCCCAATGTGTGAAAACCATTAATTGCTTCTCCTGCTACTTCTATGTGACACATCCACTATGCTGGATAGGGGAAACGGTATGCTCCTAACATAACCTTCTCCCTCTCCCGGGTGAGCCTATATTCTGTGGAAGAGCCCTCTCTCCACTTGCCTCCAATACCATGCCTCGTAACAAGAAACCCTCCGCGAAGGGCTTACCTCACTACTTCTCCGGCACTCCATCCGATAAGTCTCTGAGAGCATCTCTAACTGCTAGCCCTGCCAAATCTGAAGCTGAATCCGAGGACCTGTCACCGATCACCAGGACGGACTTTCTTTCTCTTATCACTGAAATGAGAGAACTTCGCTCCTCTATTCACGCGGATGTCCAAAACGCCTTGCAATCTCTCCGCTCAGATGTGGACTCATTAGGCTCGCGTACCGACCAGGTGGAAAGAAGAGTGGAGGAAGTGGTAAAATCCCAGCATTCAGCTAAAACAGACCTCGCCCAACTACGCCAAGAACTTTCCGCCCTCCAAGATCGTCACGAGGACCTGGATAACAGAGGCCGGCGGAACAATCTTCGCATCCGCGGAATTCCGGAGACTATAGAACCGGCCCATCTCTCCCTTTACTTAAAGAAACTGTTCACACAGCTGGCCCCAGATGTGTCGGAGGACTTGCTCCTGTTGGACAGGGCCCATAGAGCTCTCCGACCCTGTGGATCAGACCAAAACTCCCCAAGAGATGTCACTTTTTTACGACCAAAGAGGCCGTCCTGTCTGGGGCCCGGAAAGCTCAACCCTTGCAATATGAAGGCAACCCGCTGCAGATTTTCCAGGACCTCTCCCCAACCACTCTAACCAGACGTCGGGAGTTTAAACCCATTACCACTCTTCTAGCAGCCAACCAGATTCGCTACAGGTGGGGATTCCCGTTCCGTCTGCTGGTCTGGCATCAGGACCGCTTTCTTGGGGCTACCTCACTGGCGGAAGGGCGGGACCTGCTGGGTTTGCAACTTGATCCTCCACAGTCTCCTGCACTTCCTGGCGCTGATGGACCGGCTCCTTCGACCTCTGCCCCCAGCAGACCACCTCCGTGCGGATGGCATACTGTTCCCGGTCCCATCAGAACAGCACGCCCTGAATAAAGCCTGCACGAGAACCTCATCGGCTCCACCTTCTGCACCTCATATCTGGGGACCTGATCTACTGAACTGATACGCTGTATCGCTCTGGGGATTACCAAGTCTTCATGGACGCTCTCTGACCTAACTTGCTGTGGATCATCACTAGACAAAGACCTTTGAGATAATTCGGTTATTTGTGGTGTTCCTGGTTTATGCCGATATGATCTACTTGCTTCCTGCTTCTGACCTCTATCGGGGTCCCTGTGAGTTTTCTCTGGTCCCCGTGAGTTTTCTCTTTTCCCTGTCTGAGACCCTATTCAACCCTCCTTGGAGGTTCACTCACTTCTTTTGACTTTTTGCTCTACCTTGCTCTCTTTGCCTCCTTCTCCTCTCCCTCTTTCTTATTCTTACCTTACCTTTCCCGTCTTAAGCTACCTCTTCTTCTCTTTCCTTTATTTTCCTCCCCACTCTAATTAATCTGTATCGCTCCATTAAAGTAGTAAGTTGTTAGACAAGTTCCAATGCTAGGAATCGTTAGCATCCTTAATAAATTCCACTCGTTTTAATGTACTTCTTATTTACATTGTTAAAATATGTGTCTCTCTGCTCCTCTCAACCCCCCCTCCTCCTTATAACTAAGAGACCTTGTAGTATGATATACTAATCGCTCATGCACTGTGTGATATCTGATTTCTGTCTACATCCGTTACCCCCTCAGGTCATCTCCTGTCCCAATGCGATCACCTTCTAAATCATTTTTATTCCAGTTAAAGGCTTGTCCCCTAACGAAGCGGTGCCCCTCCACCCCCCTCCTTTTCTCTTCATCTCTTCCTCCATTTCCAGCCTTCCTTCCCACCCTCCCCCTTTGTGATAGGCTCACCCCTTCCCCACCCCTCCCCCACCCTGTGTATTTTTATTTATTTATTTATTTTTTCTATTTTGACAGACCGTTTCCCCAGCCGCTTGTGCTCCGCGTTTGGCTCACCCCGGCCTGACCGCGCTACCCCATAGAGCTTTCGAGCTCTCTGCTGGCACCCCACCTCTTGTGCTCAATGAGCACTCTCCTCTTACCCCTTTGCCAGCACCTAGGACAGAGATGTCGTTCATCTTTTTGCCCGACTTCCACCCCCATCCCTTCCTCCTCCTTTCCCTAGGATCACTGCTCATAGTCTACTTCTATTTGGAGATACACGGTGGCCGAATTCGTTTGATTGTTCGCCCACACCCTGCCTTGATAATACCTCTTTCCTTTCCATACCCATGACATTGCGTATTATCTCATATAATGTTAAAGGTCTAAATTCACCTCTCAAAAGAACCAAACTTCATACCTCTCTAAAAGCCCTCAGGGCTGACATTGCCTTTGTCCAAGAGACACACTTTCTACAGCGACTCCACCCCGAGCTTTGTTCCCGTTTGTTCCCACTCACTTTCCATGCCTGTGACAGTCGCCAAAAGAAATGGGGGGTGGCTATCCTTTTCTCTAAACACGTTACTTTCCAGGTTGAGGCGATCCACCGTGACATGAATGGACGGTACCTAATCTTGATAGGCTTACTCAACAATCGCCCTTGCACCCTAGTGAACGTCTATGCCCCGAATACTGGCCAACCCCAATTTTTTAGGCATCTAGTGACACTTCTATCTCAGGTTCGCTCGGGGACAGGGGACTTCAACTCTGTTCATATAGCTTCCTTGGATAGACTAACTCCCAACCCGTCCCGCCCTGACTCGGGGGATGCTCTCAACTCCAAGGCGCTCCGCGACTTTATGAAACTCCACCACCTTTATGACTCCTGGAGGGTATGCGACCCTCTGGCTAAAGATTACTCCTTCTTTTCCCACCCTCACTCCTCCTACTCTCGTATCGACATGGTCCTGCTCAGCCACAACCTC
>WWET01003634.1:15979-43793 GCA_011038615.1 Limnodynastes dumerilii
CAGCAGTCTATTCATAACAAAGGGGTGGCAAGTTGGAGGAATAGGACTGACGGCCCTCTTTCTCCTGTCTCCGTTCTCGGAATCTACGATCAATACGGATGGCGAGGGTCATGAGAGATTCCAAGGAATCCGAGACGGGATATTGAACTAGCGAGTCTTTAATGGAGTCAGATAGACCCAACCGGAATTGACTCCGGAGGGCTGGGTCATTCCAGTTGCTATCCGCAACCCATCTACGGAACTCTGCGCAATATTGTTCAGCAGAGCCCTTGCCTTGCCGGAGATTACGAAGATGAGTCTCAGCTGAACTAACTCGGTCTGGATCGTCGTAAATCTGACCCATGAGTTCAAAGAAAGAGTCCACAGACGAAAGGGCGGCATTGTGTGGAGGGAGACCAAACGCCCAAGTTTGAGGGTCTCCATGGAGGAGAGAAATTATAATCCCCACTCGTTGAGGGTCGGTTCCTGATGAGTGAGGGCTTAGTTTGAATAATAACTTGCAATTTTCTTTAAATCTAAGAAAGTCCTTCCGATCTCCTGAGAAGTGATCCGGGAGATTTATTTTAGGTTCCCGTAGGTTCCCAACAGGTAGGTTCACCGCTGGCTGGGGAGCAGCTGCCTGTTCCTGGACAGTGAGTCTGGCAGATAGCTCTTGCACGATCTGGGATAGAGCTTGGATTTGGTTAGCCAAGACCTGGGCTGGACTCAACTGGTCCGGATCCATGGTGACTGAATCTTCCCCTAATCACTGGCGGACTATAATGTAAGGATTAGTGGTGGGTTTAGAGGAGGAAGTATCACCAGAGTGAAAATTAGGGAGGTGTAGCAAGAAATAGGCAGTGGAAGAATACACAGAATAATAGGACAATTCTGTGTGTACAGGTGTACACAGACAGAAACGGCACAGATGCTGGAGTAAAGTAAATTGCTTGCACAATGTGCACGGAAGACTCAGGATAAGGCAGTATATGCCAGAAACAGAAATGATAGAGGGACAGCACTATGTGCTAAATCCACCGTAATAAGGCAGGTATGCCAGTAATGGGTACAAATAACAGCTCAGCACAATGTGCTGTATGATACTGATATGGCAGTGTTACCTTAAACAAATATAGAAAGCGCCACACTATGAGCTTGTACTTTATATGGAAAAAGGCTGATAATGCCAAAAGCAAATACAACACATGCAAAGCACTATGGGGGTGATTCAGAGATGCGACTGCGAAAAGATCGCAAATATACGCAACTAAGTTCAGATCTTAGCAGATTACAGCCCACTGTTTAAATAGTCACTCCCCTTGCAAACAGCGGCAGATCTTAAAGCATGCCCTGTCATCCGTTACAACAATACACAAATTAATACCCCTCCTAGCTACTAACTAAAATATAGGGCCGGCACCCAACCATTAAAAAAACGACATCATTTAATGCCCCCCTATAAATAAACAATGATTATTTAACACCCCAAATAATAATTTAAAAAAAATACCGCTATTTATAAAATACATAAAATAAAAGAATAAAAAAATTGCATAAAAATAATAAATAAAAAGAAGTACTTACCATCTTGAATAAAATCCCATCTTCCAAGCTTTTAATCCATGGGGGAGGTCTTTGGGAAAAAAAAAACCGCCCCGCAGGACATCCCGGCGCTAATGACAGCTCTGCTTGTTAGGATTAGTGGTGGGTTTAGAGGAGGAAGGGTGACCAGAGTGAAAATTAGGGAGGTGTAGCAAGAAATAGGCAGTGGAAGAATACACTGAATAATAGGACAATTCTGTGTGTACAGGTGTACACAGACGGAAATGGCACAGATGCCGGAGTAAAGTAAATTGCTTGCACAATGTGCACGGAAGACTCAGGATAAGGCAGTATATGACAGAAATTGAAATGATACAGGGACAGCACTATGTGCTAAATACACTGTAATAAGGCAGATAGGCCAGTAATGGGTACAAATAAGAGCTCAGCACAATGTGCTGTATGATACTGATATGGCAGTGTTACCTTAAACAAATATAGGAAGTGCCACACTATGAGCTTTTAATTTATACGGAAAAAGGCTGATAATGTCAAAAGCAAATACAACATATGCAAAGCACTATGTGCTTGTAATAGTTAAGTGAGGCCAATGTTGCCAAAAACAAATACAGTAAATGCAAGCACAATGTACTAATAATAACTCAGGTGAGGCTAAAGTTTGCCCAAAACAAATACAATAAATGCAAGCACTATGTGCTAGTAATAACTCAGGTAAGGCTAAAGTGTGCCCAAAACAAATACTATAAATGCAAGCACTATGTGCTAAATGACACTGGTAAGGCAGTGTACTAGGCTCCAGGGTTGAGGGAGAGCACGAAGCAGGGACCCCAGAAATCAGCAAGGGGAAAGGAAACAGGGACAGACAAGAACCAGGACAGAGGTATGCCCAGGAAGGGCCAGGCAGGTCAGGCAAGAGGGAGAAGCTGCAATAGCAATGAGACAGACAGGGAACGGAGCGTTAACACAGAGAGAGTCTCAAGCTGCAGCCACATGGAACGCTATAGTCCACGCTGATAGGAGGACAGCGCGGCAAGAAGAAGGGAGCGGGAGCCAATCAGGATGCAGGGAACAGCCAAGCCTCCAGCCGCAACACACTATATGCTGATGGCGCTGCCTGGCAACCAGGACGCTAGACGCAGCGCTAGTCGGCTGGACGCCGCGGGCGCATCTAACAAATATGAGGTCAAACACTCAACTTCTGAAGATCAAGGGTGGACGGGGTTGCTACAGTACCTCATTAACTGGAAGGGCTATGGCACAGAAGAACAAGCGTGGCTTAAGACTGCTGATGTCCAGCAGTTCATTAAAGCCTTCCATATAAGGGTCCCAAACAAGCATTGTTCAGTGCCTGCCGTTTTTGGAGAGAGGTATACTGACTTTATACTGTATATTCCTTTATTTACCTTATTCACGTGTCTCCTTCATTGCTGCTATACACTTGGTTTGGTACTGCCCTCCCTCACTAAAGTGTTTTTCATAGTGTCCTGTGACCTTGTTGCCCAGCTGTCATTTAAACCCATAACTGGCTACACCTCCTTGTCAGAGCAACAGGCTTCGTTCATTTGCTGACATGCATTCTCAAGCTTGCATGTTCTGGCTCCCTGGTTCCTGGTCATGTCTTGTGTCCTAGATTCCATTTATCAGTCTACTTCTCATGTCTCCAGTTCCAGCAATCTATGTTTCTTTGGTTCCTTTTCATTCCTTTGTGCCTCTGGTTTGTGCACTGCTCATGTTCTGTTGTTCACCATTGCCTCCAGCCATGGTAGCCATACCTTCGCTAGCTGTCTGGATCCTGTTCACTATCCCTGCATCTGTGCAGTTGACAGGAAGGCTTATATCTATAGATAAATCTTCTGTAGGTAGATGATATATAGGTATATCCTCTATAGGTATATGCTCTGGCCTACATTAAAGAAAACCTTGCATGTGGCTTCATTTGGAAGTACAATTTTCCAGCCATGCTAGTTTCTTTTTTGTAAAAAAAAAAAAAAAACAAGAAAAAGAAAAATGTCAGGCAAGATTTGTCCCTGCATTGATTACAGCTGTGAATACCAACACGGTGAAGAAGCATTACCCTCGGAACTTTTACTTTAGAACTTTTTGACGGTGTAAAAGGAGACATAGTCATAGCCAAATTGGATTTCAAGGATGCATAGAACCTCATTTCCATCCGTGAGGGAGACAACTGGAGGACGGCTTTTAACACCAGGGACAGGCACTATGAATATCTCGTCATGCCTTGCGGGTTGTTCCATGTCCCAGCCATCATCCAGGAGTACATGAACAAGATCTTCTGAGACATTCTTTACATCTATGTGGTGGTATATCTGCATGATATACTCATCTTTTCACCAGATATAACAACGCATCGCTCCCATGTTCAGGAAGTACTCTGTCGAATCCAAAATAATGGTCTCTATGCCAAACTAGAGAAATGGACATTCGAGCAACCACAGATGCCTTTTCTGGGCTACATGCTCTCTGGTTCCGGTCTGCAGAATGCTATTGGCCACTGCAGAATGCTATTGAATGCTGAGGCCACTGCAGAATGCTATTCTGCAGTGGCCTCAGCAGATGGGTCTCGAAGCTACTCAGTGGTTCTTGGGGTTTGCCCATTTCTACAGGTAATTTATCAAGAATTATTCCTTCATAATGGCTCCTGTTGTGGCTCAGACAATACAGTTTGTCGAAACATCTGTCTGGTCTCCTGAAGCAGTCCAAGCTTTTATCTGAAGCATGCTTTCACGATCGCACCCATCTTTTAGCAACCTGATACACCAAACTATTCGTTCTGGAAGTGGATACCTCATCCTATGGAGCAGGAGTAGTCTTGTCCCAATGTAACAACCTTGACAAGCTACTAACGTGTGCTTTCTTCTCCTGCAATTTCTCTTCAGCAGAAAGAAACTACAGGATTGGAGACAAGGAACTTCTTACAGTCATAGGAGGAATGGCACTATTTACTCGAGGGTGCCCATCAATCAATCACGGTCTACATAGAACATAAGAATTTGTTAAACCTGCAATCAGCTCAGTTGTTGAATGCACATCAGGCCCAATTGTCTTTGTTTTTTGCCCACTTCAAACTTGTTTTCAAATACTTCCAAGAGGCAAGACATAAAAAAGCTGAAGCTCTCTCCTGAGTCTTTCAACAGGGCAGACTGGATGGGCTATGTGGCTCTTATCTGCCGTCACCTTCTATTTCTATGTTTTATCCTGAAGACCTAGAAGTTTGACCATAGACCCATTCTGGATCCGAAGAGCATTGTTCTGACAGCATCCATCCAGCAACCACCACCAGGGAAGACTTTTGTTGCCTCAGAAATGCATCTAAATATGCTCAAATAAGCTTACTTATGAAGTGTCAAGAAGACCAAGGAGCTCATCTCTTGGGGTTACTGGTGGCCGATCCTGAATAAAGATTTTGAGGAATTAGTTACATCTTGCTCCATCTGTGTTAAGGCGAAGACATCATGCCAGAAACCTTTTTGGTCATTTCTAGCACTCCCAAACCCAGATAGTTCATGGACCAATATAGCCATGGACTGCATCGCAGATTTGCCCTCCTCTAATGGCTTTACGGTAATTTGGGTGGTCATAGATTGCTTTTCTAGAGTGGCTCACTTTATTCCCCTCAACAGTCTACTGTCATGTTCAAGGGGTGTTTGGGATCTGTCCCGGGTGTCAGAGATGAATACAACTGAGATGGCTGGAATTGGAAGTGAGCTGGTTTAATGAAGGACGGGTGCATACAGAAAATGAATAAACGTTGCTGGACTGGACACCCCGCCTGGGGTTGCTGGACTGGACACCCCGCCTGGGGTTGCTGGACTGGACACCCCGCCTGGGGTTGCTGGACTGGACACCCCGCCTGGGGTTGCTGGACTGGACACCCCGCCTGGGGTTGCTGGACTGGACACCCCGCCTGGGGTTGCTGGACTGGACACCCCGCCTGGGGTTGCTGGACTGGACACCCCGCCTGGGGTTGCTGGACTGGACACCCCGCCTGGGGTTGCTGGACTGGACACCCCGCCTGGGGTTGCTGGACTGGACACCCCGCCTGGGGTTGCTGGACTGGACACCCCGCCTGGGGTTGCTGGACTGGACACCCCGCCTGGGGTTGCTGGACTGGACACCCCGCCTGGGGTTGCTGGACTGGACACCCCGCCTGGGGTTGCTGGACTGGACACCCCGCCTGGGGTTGCTGGACTGGACACCCCGCCTGGGGTTGCTGGACTGGACACCCCGCCTGGGGTTGCTGGACTGGACACCCCGCCTGGGGTTGCTGGACTGGACACCCCGCCTGGGGTTGCTGGACTGGACACCCCGCCTGGGGTTGCTGGACTGGACACCCCGCCTGGGGTTGCTGGACTGGACACCCCGCCTGGGGTTGCTGGACTGGACACCCCGCCTGGGGTTGCTGGACTGGACACCCCGCCTGGGGTTGCTGGACTGGACACCCCGCCTGGGGTTGCTGGACTGGACACCCCGCCTGGGGTTGCTGGACTGGACACCCCGCCTGGGGTTGCTGGACTGGACACCCCGCCTGGGGTTGCTGGACTGGACACCCCGCCTGGGGTTGCTGGACTGGACACCCCGCCTGGGGTTGCTGGACTGGACACCCCGCCTGGGGTTGCTGGACTGGACACCCCGCCTGGGGTTGCTGGACTGGACACCCCGCCTGGGGTTGCTGGACTGGACACCCCGCCTGGGGTTGCTGGACTGGACACCCCGCCTGGGGTTGCTGGACTGGACACCCCGCCTGGGGTTGCTGGACTGGACACCCCGCCTGGGGTTGCTGGACTGGACACCCCGCCTGGGGTTGCTGGACTGGACACCCCGCCTGGGGTTGCTGGACTGGACACCCCGCCTGGGGTTGCTGGACTGGACACCCCGCCTGGGGTTGCTGGACTGGACACCCCGCCTGGGGTTGCTGGACTGGACACCCCGCCTGGGGTTGCTGGACTGGACACCCCGCCTGGGGTTGCTGGACTGGACACCCCGCCTGGGGTTGCTGGACTGGACACCCCGCCTGGGGTTGCTGGACTGGACACCCCGCCTGGGGTTGCTGGACTGGACACCCCGCCTGGGGTTGCTGGACTGGACACCCCGCCTGGGGTTGCTGGACTGGACACCCCGCCTGGGGTTGCTGGACTGGACACCCCGCCTGGGGTTGCTGGACTGGACACCCCGCCTGGGGTTGCTGGACTGGACACCCCGCCTGGGGTTGCTGGACTGGACACCCCGCCTGGGGTTGCTGGACTGGACACCCCGCCTGGGGTTGCTGGACTGGACACCCCGCCTGGGGTTGCTGGACTGGACACCCCGCCTGGGGTTGCTGGACTGGACACCCCGCCTGGGGTTGCTGGACTGGACACCCCGCCTGGGGTTGCTGGACTGG
Source organism: Limnodynastes dumerilii (assembly GCA_011038615.1). Taxonomy (NCBI): domain Eukaryota; kingdom Metazoa; phylum Chordata; class Amphibia; order Anura; family Limnodynastidae; genus Limnodynastes; species Limnodynastes dumerilii. Next base: position 22,923 of record WWET01003634.1, read on the forward strand.
ACACCCCGCCTGGGGTTGCTGGACTGGACACCCCGCCTGGGGTTGCTGGACTGGACACCCCGCCTGGGGTTGCTGGACTGGACACCCCGCCTGGGGTTGCTGGACTGGACACCCCGCCTGGGGTTGCTGGACTGGACACCCCGCCTGGGGTTGCTGGACTGGACACCCCGCCTGGGGTTGCTGGACTGGACACCCCGCCTGGGGTTGCTGGACTGGACACCCCGCCTGGGGTTGCTGGACTGGACACCCCGCCTGGGGTTGCTGGACTGGACACCCCGCCTGGGGTTGCTGGACTGGACACCCCGCCTGGGGTTGCTGGACTGGACACCCCGCCTGGGGTTGCTGGACTGGACACCCCGCCTGGGGTTGCTGGACTGGACACCCCGCCTGGGGTTGCTGGACTGGACACCCCGCCTGGGGTTGCTGGACTGGACACCCCGCCTGGGGTTGCTGGACTGGACACCCCGCCTGGGGTTGCTGGACTGGACACCCCGCCTGGGGTTGCTGGACTGGACACCCCGCCTGGGGTTGCTGGACTGGACACCCCGCCTGGGGTTGCTGGACTGGACACCCCGCCTGGGGTTGCTGGACTGGACACCCCGCCTGGGGTTGCTGGACTGGACACCCCGCCTGGGGTTGCTGGACTGGACACCCCGCCTGGGGTTGCTGGACTGGACACCCCGCCTGGGGTTGCTGGACTGGACACCCCGCCTGGGGTTGCTGGACTGGACACCCCGCCTGGGGTTGCTGGACTGGACACCCCGCCTGGGGTTGCTGGACTGGACACCCCGCCTGGGGTTGCTGGACTGGACACCCCGCCTGGGGTTGCTGGACTGGACACCCCGCCTGGGGTTGCTGGACTGGACACCCCGCCTGGGGTTGCTGGACTGGACACCCCGCCTGGGGTTGCTGGACTGGACACCCCGCCTGGGGTTGCTGGACTGGACACCCCGCCTGGGGTTGCTGGACTGGACACCCCGCCTGGGGTTGCTGGACTGGACACCCCGCCTGGGGTTGCTGGACTGGACACCCCGCCTGGGGTTGCTGGACTGGACACCCCGCCTGGGGTTGCTGGACTGGACACCCCGCCTGGGGTTGCTGGACTGGACACCCCGCCTGGGGTTGCTGGACTGGACACCCCGCCTGGGGTTGCTGGACTGGACACCCCGCCTGGGGTTGCTGGACTGGACACCCCGCCTGGGGTTGCTGGACTGGACACCCCGCCTGGGGTTGCTGGACTGGACACCCCGCCTGGGGTTGCTGGACTGGACACCCCGCCTGGGGTTGCTGGACTGGACACCCCGCCTGGGGTTGCTGGACTGGACACCCCGCCTGGGGTTGCTGGACTGGACACCCCGCCTGGGGTTGCTGGACTGGACACCCCGCCTGGGGTTGCTGGACTGGACACCCCGCCTGGGGTTGCTGGACTGGACACCCCGCCTGGGGTTGCTGGACTGGACACCCCGCCTGGGGTTGCTGGACTGGACACCCCGCCTGGGGTTGCTGGACTGGACACCCCGCCTGGGGTTGCTGGACTGGACACCCCGCCTGGGGTTGCTGAACTTGGGACCCCGCCTGGGGTTGCTGGACTGGACACCCCGTTCCCAATTTGGAAGTGCCTGGATTTACGAACAGGACATGATTGCAAGAAGTGCTCTGAACTAGCACAGTAGAGGCAAAGTTTGTGATCAAATCTAAACTGTCGCTCCTCCAATGTGAGTGGTGGATGGTGACCACCCTGGCTCTGGGAATGGTGGTAGCCTGCTGGAGAACCCAGTAATTGAGAGGCTCTTGGTGGCTTCCCAAACTATGATTTGAGAGTTCATTGGAGACAGGACAAGGATCCTCTATTGAAGGGATAATATTCTCCTGAGGCCGGAATGAAACTGGAGGCACACAAAAATTAACCTGAATTAAGGGCTCAGAAGACGGTCCCTGGTTAGGTGTGCTAGGTGGCCCCATAGGAGAGTGGGTTTCTGCTGAACGCTGGAGGTCATTTGGAGTGAGCACAAGTTCTTCTGGACTTGCCAGCCTCTGTAGTAAGCCAGGTAACAAGAACAGGTCTTGGGATAGCTGGAATCGAAGCAGCAAGACTTCGGAGTGGAGTGACTGAAGAAGCTGGACATCCAAACTTGATGGAGACAACGCAGACAGATCCATACTAGTCCTAGACAGGACGGAGAAGATAGGAGAGGAGTTCATAGTAATCCCCTGCCCAGTATGTTGAAGGTCTGGCCACTCAGAATACTGACAGGTGAAATTATAAGGAATAGAGTGACTGAACTTCCAGGGTGCGGAGTCTAACTATCAGGTGGAATTCGCCAGAGCCCCTGATGGTGGGGATGGACTTGGCTGCGCCCCAAAAGAACACATGAAAAGGAATAGAGCAAGAGCCCAAAATGTCTGCACTATGTGCAGAATGTGCCACACCACAAAGAGAAAAAATAGCTCAGAGTGAGAAGAGAAACAAGAAAGGGAAATGCACTGATAATAGATAAAGTAAAAATGAGAGACAGCAACCAAAAGCAAGATAGACAATCACTAAAGAAAACTAGGAATTCAAGGCAAAAAACTAAGGCAATGATACAAGGCAATAGACACTCACTGAAGGCAAGATCCAAAGCAGAGAAAATGTCCCAAAAGATTCCCAGAGAAAGAGCAGGATAGTAAGTATCCAGGCTATGTGAACACTACTGAAGAGCAGGCAATCAGACCAGACAGGTGCACTTGAGGAGTAGAAGCGGATAGTCAGCTGAAGCTGAAACAGAGGGAGTTCCAGGAAGACACTGGACCGGATTCACAATTAAGAGTGTTTTACGTGCGTTCGTAATAGATCCGTACGTTCATACAAAATAAGTACGTTTTGCAAAATGAATAAATTTCGGAACACTTCCGTGTTGTGAAAGCAACCTTATCATTAGCGTGCGTATATGTGACGGAAGTTAAACGTTCGCATATATAACCGCACGTTTTCTGCATTACCACGCCTATCTTTTGCTATTTGCATTCCGATTGACGCCTACTAATTAATAATCCGTCCGATCTTTTATGTTCGTACGGATTTTTTTGCGTGCGGAAATTACTTACGCATCTTTCCAATTGCGCTTCGTATCTCCATGGTCTGCGCATGCGCCCTGAATAGAAATCACTCCACCTACGCATTTTGCGTGCGTAAGTTACCAGACGTTCTTAATTCTGAATCTGGTCCACAGTGAGTAAAAATCAGCTTAAGTCTGACACTGTTATACTAAACAACATTACAGTTTTCCAGCCAGAGGACCGTTGCGACTGCATGCCGCGTACCACCTGACAGAGGTACGCGTACCACTGGTGGTACGTGTACCATGGGTTGAGAACCCCTGGTCTATGGTAATGGATCCAGGATGTAATTTGAGGATATATATTACGGCACTCCTCTATTGAAATATTAAGCAGATGGTATCCAGTAAACATGCAGAATTGGCACCTGTTAGTGACTCCTAATGCAAAGGTGTTAACACTGCGGTATGTATAGTGAAAAATATAATGTGTACTTGGACGTGCTGATAATTACCACACAGTAATCTGTTGAGGTCCGATGTTTCTCCGCAATACTACTGTAATGCGATGGGACCAATGGGATATTCTGCACTGTATGGTGTGACCGTGTCTGCTGGTCCGGGTCTTTTAAAGGTGATCAGCGACTACCATAATCTGTTATACGTCCTGCAATGTTACTGGGAACTGTTTTGGACGGGCTTCTCGGTAGTGGGTAGTATAAGAGGTGTCTGTTTGTCCGGATCCTTTGAATATGACACACTGGAATCACTCTGGATATAGCCGCCGTAGCGGTGCGGGGATAGGGTAATGAACCAGCTGAGTCCTGTGTTGCTGCGGTCACCGTATGTAGAGAGTCTGGTGCCAGCAGTTTAAAAAATACACAGGTGGCAAGCCTTGCTACCTGCTCTCTGATGAAACCGTAAGAGGAGAAACGCGTAAGGCCCATTACCACAGCTCCGTCTTCACTTTGAACACTGCACCTGTGTATTTTTCAAACTGCTGGCACCAGACTCTCTACATACGCTACAAAAAACAGTAGAAGGGAAGTGTTCGCGGGGTTATAATGAATGATAGTTCTTGTTATGACACGAGCTCTGGATGATCACTTCTTTTCTCCTTATCCGTTATCAGTCCTCAAAAAGAATAAAGAGAAATCCCCATGTGTAGTATCATTAATGTAAAGAGAATGAAAAGAGGATTACCAATACTCACATGGTTCTCCTCTTATTTCTTTGCAGTGAATAAATCCTCAAAAATGCTTAATGTCCTCTTCTTTATTCTTTTCTTTTCTCCTTCTTCTTGACAGCTGGACAAAATTTAAGGGGCTTCCACAGTGGCGATGTTCTCCTCTCCGTACGGACAGGACACTTCCACCGACACCAGAATCAAAAGGAGACAACAGCCTTGTGCAGTAACTTTTACCACAGAGAAGGTTACAGGGATCTCTGGATAATTGTCTCCTTGGAAGAGCAGAAGAACCCCTTTCTTCCAACTGCCACCTCCAGAGTGTCCTGTCCGTGCGGAGAGGGGAGCACCGCCGCTGTGGAAGTTCCTGTGGAAAAAACAGAAAGAATTTAAAGATCCCACTTAGAGCCTTACTAAAGACGGAAAAAAGTGTGAGTATAACTTACCTTGAATTTTGTCCGGTTTTCAAGCATTGTTGCCTGGGGGTTGTGTCGCTTCTCTTTCTGTGTGGAGATTGGGAGAGGAGGACGGACATTATACCTAAGAAGAAGGAGAAAAGAAAAGAATAAAGAAGAGGACATTAAGCATTTTTGAGGATTTATTCACTGCAAAGAAACAAGAGGAGAACCATGTGAGTAGTGGCAATCCTCTTTTTTATTCTCTTTGCATTAATGATACCACACATGTGGACTTCTCTTTATTCTTTTTGAGGACTGAAGAAGGGATCATCCAGAGTTTGTATTACAACAAGAACTATTCAATATAACCCCACGAACACTTCCCTCCTATTTTTTTTGTGTTGTGTTTTCTCATTATCCCCAATATATAGGGGTTATTGTGAATTAAGGGGTATCAGGTGTGCCCCGGAAGTGGAGGTATCCAGCTGGGGGGATCGCAGGACAGATACATTTGAATTTTTTTGTATTTGCTTTTCTAGAGTGGCTCACTTTATCCCCCTCAACAGTCTACCATCCTTGGCCAAGGTATTCATAAAAGAGATTTTCAGGTTTTATGGATGTCCCACCGAAATAGTGTCCAATAGTGGTACCCAATTTGTATGTAGGTTCTGGACAGCCTTCTGTGAGGTCTTAGGAGTCAAGTTGAACTTATTCACTGCATATCATCCGTTGTCCAATGGAATCACAAAATGACAGGTCTTTGTAATACCCCAGTTATCTTCCAGGATCTTAGTAACAATATTCTATGAGAATTTCTAGGGCAATTTATTGTGGCATGCCTGGATAACATCCTGCACTAGACGCATTGCATCCATGTCTATCAAGTTCTTACCTGACAAAGAAAATCATTTGTTCGCTAGGTTGGAAAAAAATTGAGGTGTTGAAAGTGATTTTTCTGTGATACATCATTACACTCAAAGGATTTGCAATGCATCTAGCTAAAGTGAAAGTGTTCTTGAAACAGGCTCCACCATCTAATCTAAAGACAATCCAATGCTTTCAATGGTTTGTTAATTATTATGTTTTGTTAATTATTATTTGTTTTTATTGTGTTTGTTATTAACGATTTATAAAAAATGTTTAATTGCGTGTTGCTACGATCACAGACTTCACAAAAGGAGGTGCAGACCCAGGGAACTGCTCCAATGAAGCAATAGAAGAACCCTCTGAAACGCTCAAGCAAGCATTTGCACCTATCCTTCGACATTCAAACCCAGGAATGTGTTTTGTCAATGAGGTGCATGCTTTAGATGTAGAAGTAGGGATGGCGCTCTCACAACAAGATCCGGAAGATGGAGAACTCCATCTGTGTTTAAAGGACTGTATTCACACTAAACTGTGCATGCCCAGAACCCAATATACGCACGGAAACCATGGCCGACTGATTCACATACATGGATGTCTGACTTAGGAATGATGCACCCATCGGCACATAACGAGTCCCGCATGCGTGGCTAGAGGGGTAAGACAATTAATGCAAATGAGCACAACATGGGCTACTAATGTACAGTATGGGCTTGCATTTTGTGCTAGACTTTAACCATGTAAAGTTGCTATTTTTTGTGTATAGTTTGATTTTTTTTTTAAAACTAATGACCTTAAATTTTTTTAACAAACACAATTACATTTACATCTATATAACTATAGTGGTTGTTTATTAATTTATTATTTTGTAAATGTTTTATGAAACTCTCAATATGTATTGGATCATTATTTTTATAACTTCATATATCTGTTTATGTTTTTTGAAAATTTTCATTTTTTTTGTTTCTTGTTTTATTTTTTATGGTTATTTTTTATTAAAATTGTTAATTATAGTACTTGATGTTTTTAGAAATAAAAATTATTTCATTTTTTCCAGAGCCTAATCAGTGCATTAATCCTTGAATCATAAGCAATTTTAAGCACCATTACGCACAACCGATTCACAGCTAATAAAGCCCGCACATACCTACCCTAACCGTATATACTCGAGTATAAGCCGACCCGAATATAAGCCGAGGCACCTAATTTGACCACAAAAAACTGGAAACCTTATTGACTTGAGTATAAGCCTAGGGTGGGAAATGCAGGAGCTACTGGTAAATTTCAAAATAAAAATAGATACCAATAGTTACATTAATTGAGGCGGTGATATCAGCAGTCATCGGACCACCCACAGAGGCTCTCTATCACCCCCCATCATGTGTATCCAGCACCTAGTATCCCCCCATGATGTGTATCCAGCACCTATTATCCCCCATCATGTGTATCAAGCACCCAGTATCCAGTATGTCAGTCTACCCCCTCTATATGTGTCCTGCCAGTCAGTCTGCCCCCTCTATATGTGTCCTGCCAGTCTCTGCCCCTTCCCAGCTTGGTTGCAACATTGAACTTACCCTCCGGCGGTCCCTGCGTCTGTGTCTGGCTTTCTCCCCCACAGCTGTGCCTCTGGCTCTCTCCCTCCCGTCACGTGCTGCACAAAGACGTTGCGTGACCTAAGGTCACCTCAACGTCATTGTGCAGCGCGCACCGCGGGGAGACAGGCGCCCGCAGATGAGCGGGAGAGACCGGAGAACACCTGCACTGCACCGGAGAACAGGTAAGTGGGACCCTCACTCGAGTATAAGCCGAGGGGGGCTTTTTCAGCATAAAAAATGTGCCGAAAAACTCAGCTTTTACACAAGTATATACGGTAATTATACGCAGGAACGCATGTCCCTTACTTTGCACTCCACGACCCAGGGGGAGTGGTTAATCACTTTCTTTCTTTTCTCTGAATCAGTACTGTGCATTTTTCACGTGCGTATAATTAGGTAAGTTCGCAATTTTACTCTTAAGTGTGTATACGGTTTTAGCCTGCCGGAAGAAACTATGATGAGGGGAATGCAATCAAGCTGGCCTTCAAGGAGTAGAGACAGTGGTTGGAGGAAGCAGCACACATCATCAGTGTTTACAGACCACTTACTGGAACACCCTCTCTCCAACAGCCCAAAGACTATCATCCCTCCAGCTTCCATTATTGCAGGATCTCTACTTGCAGCTTGCCTCAAAAGGATGTCCACACAATAGGCTGTTCATCCCTCAGAACCATCAGAAGGCTGTATTATGACAGGTACATTGCTCTAGGATGTCCAACTATCCTGGCGTTTAGAAGTAGAGTTGCTTAGGCGTCATGTCTGGTGGCTTTCTTTGTTGCATGACATGGTGCAATTTGTGAGTTCACCTGTACAATGACATGTACACTGTCTTCTCGTACACTGCCCCCAGGACCCCTTCAGCCACTAGGAATACCTAATTGTCCTAAGACACACTTGTCCATGAATTTAATTACTGACTTACTTAGATCCTTGGGGTTCACAACCAACCATATGGGTGATTTTTGACCCCTTTTACAAAGACTCTGGCCAAGCTCTTCATCACCCATATTATCAGATTCCATTAGAGATTGCCTCGGACCGGGAGTCCCAATTTGTGGCCAGGTTCTGTAAGTCTTTGTTACCATCAACAAACTATCAGACAAACTGACAGAGTGAAACTAGCCCCCATTGTTATAAATCTAGTTGCCAGGACAACTGAGTGGATAATATTGCATGGGCTGAATTTGCTTATAACAACTCGTCCCCCTTCTTCTGCATTTATGGGTTTACATTCCAGGGCTGGTTCATTCTGACAACTTCAGCCAGACCTTTAGACCCAGAGAACGTGAGAGAGATGAGCAGTATTTGGAAGAATTTAAGGCAGCATTGACTCAAATGTCGTTACAGGTGAAGAAGAAGGTTAACCGTCATCGCACCATAGGTTGAACTTGATGGAGTGTTGTCTTTTTTTCAACCTCATCAACTATGTAACTATGTGTAATTTCAAGGTGGGAGATAAGTCTAACTATCCACCTGAAATATCCACATTAAACCTTCCAAGAAGCTTGGACCCTGTTTCAGCGTACCATATACCATTATCAAGATGGTAAACTGATACAAATTACGTCTTCTCCAAACTCTTAAAATTCCCAATACTTTCATACCTCTTTTCTGAAAAAATTTTGTCTGTCTGATAGATTTTCATCGCCTCAGGAAACACCACCTGCAGTAAAAGTAGACAGTAATAGTAGCAACCAGGAAGTATATGAGGTGGAAATCATGTTGAACAGGTTGTGGTCCGGAGGATTAGTGGGTTCCAGCACGTAGAAAAACTGGTGGAAGACTTCCACAATGAGTTTCCCATGAGACCTGGTCCTAGGGGTATAATAACCCCTTGTCAAGGGGGAGAGAGTACTCTTACATGCCACAACGCTAATCATGGCAACTTGTAAGTTCTAATTTTCTCCACAACTGGCCCTTGTTGTGTTGTCCCAGTGCCACTGTAGGAATCATTCTCTGTAGGCCACTGCACCATGCATGGCCCGCACATATCTGTTGCCAGCAGCTGCTGCTAATAGTATGCATGCCCTTCCTCCCTCTCTCTTTTATTGCCTCCTTCCTACTCTGTTACAGACAGGTCACCAGCCACTCAGAAGCCATAGATTGGGATTTGCTGATCAATCACTGGTCGGCAGCCTCCTATTATAGGCCTGGCAGCTCAGTAGCTGGCTGCCAGCTAAAGCGTTAGGCTCCCAGAGCTTTCCTGCTGCTGACCACTTTATACATAATTTAAGGTGTTTGACTGCACTAAGGGGTGCTTTCTGTCTTTATTTCCCTGCCCAGATACCCCAAGGATTTGGAGGAGGAAGGGGAATAATCTATTTGAGGAGAAAGGAGAAGATTCATAACGCAACAGAACGCAGATAAGGAGCAGTGAAAATTGAGGACTGGGTATTGTATGGACTATTTGAGAAATAGGACTATGAATTGATATTCATTAAGGGACACATTTTTTGAAGACCTGGACTTTATCACTGAAGAGGGGGCGCTTGATATTTATACTGAGTTTTCTGTTGTTTCACATGATAGTACAGTACTGTGATTCATAACCAGAGGATTGGAAAAGAGGGGATTTTAGGTGTTTCTCCCCACTACTCAGGTTTTGATCTGACTCCGGGGAGCGCAGATTAATCTTCTGGCTAGGTTGCGAGGCGTCTCTGGAAACTTGCCCGTCACGTTCTTGGGATCCTTATTGAGGTCACTCCGGCACTCTCCAGGTAAGACCGAAGTACCTCACCTGAGCTGCTTCGGTTCTCATTGCGAGGTAATCCCGGAGTGCCAGGGTCACTCACCCCTAACACCTGGTCGTGCCTGGTCCTGTCTGATCCATTGCCTGGTCGTGCCTGGTCTCATCCTGGTCCTTCCTGATCCATTGCCTGGTCGTGCCTGGTCTCATCCTGGTCTTGCCGTCCTGGTCTCGCCGTCCTGGTCCGGTCCTGTCTGCAACTCCAGTCCAGTCCTGTCTGCAACTCATGTCCGCTCAAGTCATCTGCATTCCTGTCCCCTCAAGTCATCTGCACTCCTGTCCGCTCAAGTCATCTGCACTCCAGTCCGCTCAAGTCATCTGCACTCCAGTCCGCTCAAGCCTTCTGCACTCAAGTCTGAATTCCAAGACTGTTTTTTCATTTGTGCCCAATTGGCATAGTCTGATCTTGAGACTGTTTTATTTATGCACATATATGTTCATTCAACCATTTTTAATTAAACAAGATTACTTTCACTCCTGCTCGTCTGTTGCCTACCTGGGAACCCGGGATAGGTCCCACCAATCCTCGCAGTTCGTGGCAGTGCAGCTCCACTTCACACTGTTGAAGTACCTAGTGCAGAAGAAGCACTAAATATGTCATTCTGCATATGGAGGAAATTGCAACACCAAACCCGGAACCTGCAGCCCAGCCACCAACACCAGCCCAAGAAGCACCGTCAACATCAAGTGCACAAACCATGCTTCAAAACATTTCCGGCTGCATCGAACGGCTGGAGAGACATCAGATGGTAGTCACGGATAACAATAGAAACAACATGCAACGTTTCGTCAATCAACTGAGACGCCAAACATTTGTCAGCAGACTAGGCCTCAACTGCATAGCATCTGCTTTGGAGAACATAAATATTAACATAGCACAAAATACCAGTGCTATTGAATCATCTAATAACATGCGAGGAGAACTTAATAATCAGTTATTACATATTTCTGACGAATTTAGCTAATATAGTACTACACAACCAACCTTCCACTTCGTCATCAGGTGACAAGTGAACATACACCACCAAGGCGTGGAGCACGCACTAGGGGGGCAGGGCAAAAAGCCATGCCACCACACCAACACGCCAATCACAGCGGCCTCCGAAATAGGCTGTACTCTGTGTGGGAAGAAAAAAATAATATTTGTATTTTGTTCTTTTTTAGCACTCAAATGCTGATCAACATTCACAAGATTGCATTGTGTTGAATAAAAAATATTGTTTTTTTGGCAAACATCATTGTAATGTTTTTTTGGGGGTTAAAAAAATTATGGTATATTGTTTTAGAAGCTATTGATACAGTTAACACTGTGTTTTTAAATCTATAAATGAAAAGTCTGCAGCATATAAAATGGGTTAAAAAAATAAAAGGTACATATTTGCATTAAGGTAATTACAAATTCAGTCACACATTTGTAGGATGCTAATTACACACTCAATCTATGCTTGGGGCAAACTCTCTCATATTCTAACATACTAAGGCATTTACTGCACATATAGGGGATGCTATCCTGACGTTTAAAACACAATCTACTTATCTATGTAATACATTGGACATACAATAGTGCATACAAACTTACATGTAAACTGGCTTTGAATGAGTGCAGCACGGACCTGCCTCCCATCCTCAGTACAATCCACTTCTCCAGATGGTACAGGGCCACCTTGTTGTTGCTCCTCAACTGCAGTAATGTCGGGGGATTGTTGGTTAAAGGCTACATTATACAGGAGACAACAAACAAGCACAATATCTGAAACCTTTTCAGGCTTGTAAAGGAACACACCACCAGATTTATCAAGGCATCTGAACCTGGATTTTAAAAGCCCAAAGGTACGTTCTATCACTCCTCTAGTGGCTACATATGCCTAATTGTAATTGTGTTGGCCAGGAGTTTGTGGATTCAATAGAGGTGTCATCAGCCAGGAGTGACACCCATATCCTGAGTCCCCTAAGGGATTAAACATACATATAAGGACATTAAATCTAATCTAATTTCAACAGCAAGTACCACATACATCAAGATTAAAAGTCCAATTTACCCAGCAGCCATCCTGTTGGCATTAGTGCCTGCTCAAATTTGGCAAACAAGGATGACCACCTCAGAATATAGGAGTCATGGCAAGAACCAGGGAAACCAACAAATACACTCATTGTTTTCTGTTTTGCATCACAGACCACCTGAACATTCAGGGAATGGTAGTGATGCCTATTTACATATACCTGGGCGCAGTGTTTAGGTGGTCTCAGTGGGATATGAGTGCAATCTATTGCACCCAGGACATTGGGGAATTCTGCGATTGCAAAAAATGCTTGTTTCTGGTCTCGCCATTGTGACTCCCGGCTGGGGAAGCTAATATATGTGGGCATTAGTTTCTTGAGTGCACTTAACACATGAGTCAAGTGACATGAAAAACTGGCCTGTGAAAAGCCAACCACTCTCCCAGTCACTGCCTGGAATGATCTGGTAGCAAGAAAGTGGAGGGTACACAATAATTTTTGCATCCCAGACAATGCATGAGACCTAGCTGTTGCAGGGTCCAAATACCTCCTCACCTGCTCATAAATTCCCAGGTTAGCATGATTAAACCTAAATATTTGCACAAGCTCCTGGTCAGACAGGGAGTCAAGGTCCAAACGCACATTAAACACACGTATATATGTCTTGGGATGCACTGAACCAGGGGCTGGTGATGGTGTCTCTCCTCCTCCTCCATAGATGTGGCTGCTAATATAGCAGCCACACCAGCCTCAAACACCAAAAGAATATCTCCACAATCCATCCTAAGTAAACAATCCACAATACAATCCCTCTCTCTCTCTCTCTCTCAACCTCCAGTAACCTAAAGCCACTTGTGAGTGCAATTGAGGAGTGGCTTTTATAGTTTGCATACAGCAGTTTGCCTAATTGCCATCGATTATAGTAAACTCACCTCTACCAGAAGTCGATTTTTTGGCCAGCGCTTATACGACGATGCTCCAAAAGCGGCTTTAGTGAATACAGTGTTTTATATGTGATGCATTAGAAAAGTTGGGACTACGCAGCTCCAGCGATGTTGGTCGAGTTGATAGTCAAAAATGACAAAGTCCAGCGAGTTTGACGTTTGTGAATACAACGATGGTTGAAAAACAGCTTAAATCATGCGAGTTTGATCAATTTCACAAAAACGACTTTAGTAAATGAGGCCCCATGTCTCTGGTCAGGTGTATATATATTATAGGACCAGCATTAAGCATTCTAATGGTAACTGAATGGTAGTGTGAGGCTCAAGACCGACCGGCCAATTTTTGAATCGGCCGTTTCCTCCCCAGGCAGTTGCGAACTGGCAGGGATTTCGATTGCATATATCTCGATGAGGCATAGCAATTGATCCATGGAGCACCGAAAGCTCCGTGCTCCGATATGGTAAGTAAAAATAGTCCCCCACTCCTTTCCCTAATTCTAACCCTAACCCTCCCCTCTCACTACCGTAACCCTCCTTTCCTGACAGCCTGACCCTAACCCTTCCCTCTCATTACCCTAACCCTCCTTTCCTTGCAGCATGACCCTAACCCACCATCTTCCGCAGCCTGACCCTAACCATCCCTCCCCTGCAGAATGACCCTAACCCTCCCTCCCCTACAGCCTGACCCTAACCGTCCCTACCCCACACAGATAGTTTACTCACCTGTTCCAGGTCCGGCGATAGCAGCGGCGGAGGGATATCGTCGTTTCCGAAGGTGAATGGGTGAAGTATGTCGAATGGCATACTCACCCTTTCACAAAAAAAATTGAGAAAAAGGTAAGTATTCGAAAAAAGGACATCCGAAAAGGATCTTTCGGATGTCCCTTTTTCAGAAATGACATTTTCTAACCGGAGATTGCAACCGCTGAATGGACCTGACCAAAATTTGCTCACAACAACGATGTCCATATGTACTCTTCCCAGTCTCCATTCATTTCTATTATGGTTGATGTCAGGACACGGGTCGCCAAAGGTCAGGACACGAGTCGCCAAAGGCCACACTGCCAAAGCGCCCCCCCCCCCCCGCCGTCCTCTGATTCACCGTCACACAAGCTGAGCACTAGCGGCAATACAATTGTATCTTTATTCTGTGTGAAAAGTTTAGAGCCAGGATGAATAAAAGCATAAAGAGAAGTCTCAAACACATCACCAATCTTTAAAGTCTAATTTGTCAATGTCCACAGGAACGATGGCCTTGGTAAAAATAATCCTCGCTACTCCAAGTATCTGTCTGATGAAGGGGTCTTGGTTACAGAGGTCTAGCTTATAGTTCTGGAAAGAGTCCATACTCTTGTAGCCAAAACATTCAGATGCAGCATGCAGGTCCCGGTTGGAGATATATTTAAGACCGCGTATACGCAATCTGTAACATATGCAATGTGGCCGGAGCTCTGCACACAGCCCATATAATCCAACATCAGTTCCACAGTTCAAACTTCAACTCCTCTAAAAAAATTCTGCTCATCCTTTTTATTTAGGACACCATCCATCCCTTGGTTACAGCCCCTTGCAGTTTTGTCAGAGGTGGGGTGGCATATGATTGGCTAATCCATTTTGAGGGGACAGCTTCAGAAATAAAAGAATATGTCAGCACAAGACAATGTATCCAATCTCTATGCTGCTTACACCTAAGTGCCACAGTTCACATATGGAGCCAAAAGATACAGATAACACAGAAAGGCACAGATGATAGCGCTGAGATACAGGGCAAACAAGTCTTTGACTCGCAATATCAAAAGTCAGATGGCAAAAGACAATAATTTTTGTCAGTGATGAACAGCGATGTATACAAACGTGTCCCTGAATGGAAGCCGGTATGCGCTCAGTCACTCTGCCGTGTGGTAGCGGCGTCTCCTAGTTACACAATGCAAAGTCCAGCAGATGCACGTGTTAGATGCCGGGCACGTCTTAGACAATCTTCAAAAGACTTCCTGGTTCCCGCACCGGACCTCGTTTTCGGAAGCAGTAGGTGGCAAAGTGGAAGTATAGAAGAAAGTAGAAAAAGCATAATAGTGCAGATCAAAACAAATATTTATTGGAAAAAAGAAAGTAACTCACATTTGGTATAGGACATTTAAACCATAAATGTCTATAAAGCATATTAAAATGGTCAAAAATCTTGGCAGGATACACCTCTGGTACCAAGGGGGTTCTAATCCTGGATATAAGACCACTTAAAAGGATATACAATGTCACCACCAACGCGTTTCGACCTAATAAGGTCTTTCTCAAGGCAAATGAGAAAGACCTTATTAGGTCAAAATGTGTTGGCTGTGACATTGTATATCCTTTTGAAGATTGTCTAAGACCGGCATCTAACACGTGCATCTGCTGGACTTTGCATCGTGTTACTAGGAGACGCCGCTACCACGCGGCAGAGTGACTGAGCGCATACCGGCTTCCATTCAGGCACACGTTCGTATACATCGCTGTTCATTACTGACAAAAATTATTGTCTTTTACCATCTGACTTTTGATATTGCGAGTCAAAGACTTGTTTGCCCTGTATCTCAGCGCTATCATCTGTGCCTTTCTGTGTTAGCTGTGTACAAGTGTCTAAGGGCCTGATCCAGACCTACGAATGAGCGCCGAGCGTATTATAGCTCAGTGTAAAAACTTTGCACTCCCCCGACACTCCCCTTATTTTCATTTCCTTATGCCGGCCGAACCCTGCCTTAACTTTTCCCAGCGTCAGTACGAAATTTTGTAACGACCCACTGTTCGTAACTGGCTAAGCACGCCCATACTGTACAATTGAAATGCCTACCCCCACCTATATTCCTTAACTCCAGCGTCCATACGAACTTCGTACTATAAACACGCCCCTTAGTCCGTAAAAACGCAAAGTATACGGACGGCCCATTCTCAGCTACGAAAAACAGCGTGTTACTACAGGAAGTTGTCACTAGGCACATGCGCTGTGCATTTTTTCTGCCAAATTTACACTTACGAACAGCGTTAGCACGCAAGCGAGCATTGTTCTGGATCAGGTCCTAAGACACTATCCAGTTTCACTATACCCTGTTCAAACTGGAGGAGCCCCTGCTGTTCTGGCCCCAACAAGCCTGGCTCAGTCCTAGGACAAGGCCTGTGATGAAGATAACCCTTACCTCCAAATAGATGTGAGATAAGGAGCAGTCACTCACAAATGTAACCACTTACATACTTTTTCACATAAAACTCCCTCCAGCTGATCAGAGCTTCCTGTTTGTGGAACAAAGGCCAAAGTCTGGGGGGATGTATGACAATATATGGACTTCCTGCACCTATCTGTAGACAGAGGTTTTGTTAATGATAACAGACCCTTTGTAATGAGATTTGGTTATTCCTGCAGGAGACCCCCCAAAAAATAGTTACTCTAACCATTTGAATGGACTTTAACTGCATTAAAAGAGAAAAAATCAGACACCAAACATCCTATTGCTACATATCTACATAATCCTATAAAACATCACACATTGAACACGCCATAACTACATGCTACATAACACACTTCTATAACTATACAAACTTCATATGGTGTATGCAAAGCATAATACAAACAGAGGACCAGATGAATGCATAGTAGTCTGAATCGGTTAATTAGGCACATATGTATAAAATTACGGGGTTGTGAGTCCGGTCCAGAATATATATTCCCGGAGGTCAGATACAAATGTAATAATACATTTCCATCATAAATGTTTAAGATGACAGGGATAAAAAAAAGTAATACATCAGCGGCCCCCCACCCATTTCTTCACAGTTTCCACAGTTGCTTTGAGTGACATTCCACTTCTGTAGATTCCCTTAATGATTCGAACCTTCAGTCCTTTTGTAAAATCTGGGGGTAAATTTACTAAGGCCAATTTCTTTGAAATCGCCGTTTTTGGTGATTTTTTTTTAGGGGATTTTAAACTAGCTGCATTTACAAAAAAAATTGCTAAAAAAATTCCCTAAAAAATCGTCAAAAAAAAGAGCAGGGTGTGTGCGTCAATTTTGTTTAAATCATCACACTCCATGCTCCTTAGTAATTTGTGCATATAGTACTAGAAAGCACAGCATACCCATGTATTACAGGGCATGCTGTGTCTTTAGTACTATAAGCGTCAGCATTCCAAGGGTTATTGGCATGCTGCGCCATGAATATTGTGTCCGATGAAACTGTTATTTAAAAGCCTTACTAGTGTGTCCCTGGAATTGTGGCAATACTACAAGAGCATATAGAGAAGTGCCCCTCTAGTTAATGACACTTTAGTGCCCCGCTCTAACTGACCCTCCAACATGACCTATTCTATTAGGTACAATATTAACCACTCCTGAGCTTACAACTCACTCAAAATGAATTGATATTTTAAAAAAAATTGTCTTTTTCAACAAAGGGGGTTACCATAGTAACAGACAGTTGGAAACGGAGTAATTTGTACCTAATGGAATGGGTCATGTTGGAGGGTATGCTCTAATATTCATGCTCCTTGTCTTAAGTTTTTTTACTTTATGGCTGATTATCATGTGACTTTTCTCGCCATTTAAACCCTCCTCTCACTGTTTCCTGTGTCAGAACAACAGCTAAACTTAGCCTGCTGACTTCATGTCCTTGAGTTTACTTGTGTGCTGTTGACTCCCTGGATCTCGTATCCTGGTTTTCTTTTATCCGGTTTCTTTGTTCTTAGTCGGTGTCTGTGTCCATTTCCTTGGAAATCTCGATTAATAGTCCTTTTACCTGTTTTCCTTCTGCACCTGGTATCCAACTCACTATACTCACACCCCACTACTAGCCTGATAGACGCAACCTGCTACTGGCCTGAAGCCAAGCTCATCTCCACCATTAGGGGCTCTGGTGAATAGCTGGCTAGTAGTTAGGCTCTGCTTCAAGTGTGATCCATCTGATGGGTCTGTGTGTGTGTGGTGTGTTACACTGGATGGCTTAAAGATTGGCTGGCTGGACCCATTCGAGAATTGTTCTTCTCTGGATCCCAAGTGAATCCTTCAGTTGAGATGACATACCCCAGGAATGTTACATGGTTAAATTGCGCTTTTTGAGTTTAGTATACAGGTGATTCTCTAGCAGCCTTGTAAGCACTTAACACCAACTAGCTCTATCAACTCTAATGACATGCTCCAATAGTTAAATGTACCATTTGAGAAATCTTTGTAATAACTTTCAGAGAGGGGATTGCCACACAGGTTTCTCGTAGAGCTTGTGAATTTGAGGTCCTTCTTTGGAATGCCTAGGAAAGGGGCCAGGCATACATCCAATAAATTCCCTGCGACCCCACAATCCATGATATTAGGGAGACCCAGATCCTGTGACTCTTGATCCAAGCAGTGATTTAGGCATTTCCTGCTGGTGAGGGCTTTCTAGGACAGCTGTTGATTCTATGAGCTGTTACACGCTGCCACACTGATAATCTCCCTTTGGAAGAATTTGCCTATAACAATGCATATCACTCTTCCAATAGTATCTCTCCCTTTGTCTACAGGGTTTTCAGCCTAGGGACAGTTGTCTAATTACAGTACCAATCCCAAAGCACAAAGAGCCACCTCCAAACTAAGAGGTGTATGGAAGAAGGTTAACAGAGCCTTACAACAGGCGACTTTCTGTGTCAAGAACAGAGAGGATAGGCAAGGGGCCCAGGTAAAATCTAAAGCAGGGGACAGGGTTTGGTTATACAACAAAAGCATTAAAATCTGGGTTACATTGCAGACTAACGCACTTAGTATTTGTCATCAGCAGTGTGTCCAGAGCCTATCATCTGACTCTCACTATTCTGATTGTTATCATCTGTGTATTGGGAATCTGCCTTTGTATGTCCTTAGCTTTCTGTTCCTCTCCCTCTGTGTGGTCAGCGTGGGTTCCAATTTCCTGAGAGGCCATGGGATAGGTTATCTCTGGAGATCGCCACTGGGGTCCACGACCTGCTGCCTGCTAGCAGCCAAGACTATCCCCACCATCAGGGTCTCTAGTAAATACCTGGACCAAGTTTAGACTCCATGCCCTGGTGTGTGGTCACTCAGATACCCATAACGTGAGCCTTCCCTCTACAGTATAAGAGACAAACAACCCAATCTGCATCAGCAGTTCCACATATGACACTCTTTGTGAAGTGGAGACAGGAGTCTCTGCATGATGTCTTCTAGTGTATCTGATAGAAGTCACACTTGATAAGATCAGATAAGCCTGTCTTAATCTGGCTGCAGAATGTGGGCTTTTCCACTAGCAATCTAAGGCCAACTGCGAAATGATGTGCTATTCTCTTCTGTAGATCATTGTCCCTGATAAATGAACCCAATCTTGGACTCAGATGTAGGCAAATGGCTGGGGTCATCAAGGAGTGATTGTAAGAAAAGCTAAAAACCCATGCTTGGGGATCACCCTGGAGAAATGTAATGATGGAACGTGCTCCTATCTTCGCAGAAACAATCAGGCAAAAGGTAAAAAAGGCGTGGGAGGCCCGTAGGCTGGAGATCACTTGTTCCTATGATTTTAGCTGGATCAACAATGTCTATACGACTTGGCTGATGTGAAACATCTGGGAAATCAAAAGGTTGATCGCATGTAGACTCCATTAGAAGAACTCACCCCATGGCCAGTTTTAATGTGATGGTGGGGCGATATGCCATGGCACGTAGTCTAACTGGATGCCTGATGTTCACTTGAGCCCCTGATGGTGATGACAGGCTGGGCTGTACACTTCTAACAATTCACAGCCCCTGGCAGTGGCTACCATGTTCTGGAAGAGAGATTACTAACTGTACATTACCTAGGTATAGGGATTGATTAAAAGGTCACTAGACTCTAACACTAGAATAACCTGAAAAACTAAACCTAAGAGGAGCTGCCTTTCACCCCTATAAGAGTGTCACCACACTGCTCAAAATGAGACAAGAATAGTAGGTGTGATGGGTGCTTATTTTAAAAAAGATTAAATGTGGAAAGGATTTGATAAGAAAATATATGTATATAAAATTACAACCCCTTAAAACAATACTTAAAACCCAAATGGTGAGAGAAAGATGTGTATAAAGTGCTACAAAAGATAATAAATAAATAAAGTGATAAAAACTACAAAGATACAGCCATAAGTCCCTACTCGATTTAGAGACTCAAAAAAAAGAAATTGAATAGCTCAGCGTCATCTACTATATGATTAGCCTTAAGATAAAATAGTCCTTTGTTAAAAAAAATTATTACTATAATAAATTCAATATAAAGATTCCAATGTCTGTGATTGTGTGCAAGATTTCAAGAAACCTAGGGCCAGATTCAATTAAGAATATATGCTGCAATAGACGGGGAAAAAATTAGCGCTGTGCATTTTCCCGTCTATTACGGTAAATGATTTTTATGCGCACCTCTATGATGCGCGCATAAAAATCTTTTACGAAAAATACGCGGCATTAACTTTACACCCTAGTTATTTGCGGTGCGAAGCTAACTGAATCTGGCTCTTAGAGTGCAAATTATAGTGCCAAATACAACATACAGTGAAGCCTTGATGACTGGTATAACTTATAAATAAGTACAATAGACAGTATCTTCAATATTTGTAAACACAAAGAAAGTTCACAGAATATGTATAGGGAACTTTATAGTACGTTACCTAGGACTAGAAACAAAGGGCCTGATCCAGACCTACGTACGTAGCGTATTTACACCAGCGTGCCTACAAAGCACTCCCCTCGGTCGTCCGTATTTATGCTGTCTTACGCCGACCACACCCTACCCTAACTTTTCTGGGCGTAACCGAGGGGGTCCGTAGCATGCATGCGTAGTTACGACGCTTAGCACGCCCATACTGTACGATTTAAATGCCTCACCCTGCTTACAAAGCGTAATTACTGCTTTCGTTTGGCTGGCATGCCCCTTTGTGCGCTGTTACAAAGCCGACACGCTCAAGGCCCATACACTCTTAATTTTGTTGCGTAACATCTGCCGCGCGCATGCATGGTAAGTACTAAAGGGCGTTTTTACACTTATGAAAAGCGTAAAAACACGGGCGGGCGTAGGTCTGGATCAGGGAAAATAGTTAAGGCTAGAGCTCAGTACTCCACCGCGCGTG
>WWET01003634.1:47333-102504 GCA_011038615.1 Limnodynastes dumerilii
ACCGCATATACGCAATCTACGTATCGAAACGATACGCAGATTACGTACAATAGCTACTACGCATGCACAGTAGCTATTGTTCATTGAATTACGTCCGTCTATGGAAGACGGACGTAGTTCTGGATCTACCCCGATGTCCCTACATTGGACTGTACTGATAATGTTCCCACACTGGGCTGTACTGATTATGTCCATACAATGAGTTATACTAATGATGTTCCCGCACTGGGCTGTACTGAGGATGTTCCTATAATAGGCTGTACCCGCACCATGTAATAGTACTGGTACTATTTGTACCACGACTTTGTAATAGTAACACATCGGTTACTGTGAATTTTCACTGTACTTAATGTAAGGATTTACGCGACACATACGTATATGCACCTCCTTGCACGTTTGACAGTACTTTGCCTTGAGAAAGAGTGGCACTCACTCGAAACGCAATGGCTGGGTGCATGGAGAAGCATTTCATTTGGGCTTGTGCAATTGTGTCTGTTCCCCCACTGTTTGAGGATTTTGCATTGTACTTTATATATGCCTATTTTCTTTTAACTCTATTCTATGTGAGTATATTTTTATTAATTCACTTCTGCCATAATAAAATTTATTGCACTAGATCGGTGCGCCTCTCTGTGTTTCTTTTGCCACATATATCCCTCTTGTGTGACCCGCACGACTACGGATACCATAACGAGGCTTGGAGCATCCGTCGAGAATCACACGTGGAAGACGCTACCGACAGCAGAACTTGTGATCGGTGTTCGTAAATACCCACTATTGCCTACTGACGGGAGAACCCCTTCTGCTGGATTACAATTGGAACTTTAAGAGACTATCTGGGAATTCGTGAGTTCACGCGTATCCCTTATATTCTAAGACTTTGTGCTACATTTAGTTGGACATTCATTATTATTTTCTGGTTACCTTTCTGTTATACCTTATTGTTACACACCACCGCAGGCATCGGGTGGTGTGTAACGCTGTTACACTCGGTCCCGCTCCTCTCCTGCACTGCTCCCCACCTCCCGATCCTGGCAGCGTCCATCGGCTCAATCAGGGCCATATGGGCGCCGCCATCTTGCGCTGACAGCATCCGGCGGTTCCAATAGCAACGCAGCCGCGAGCCAATCATGGGTAGAGGCGGTCCTGTCCTCCTGCACTCGCGTCCAGTCAGCTGTAGGAGGTTCTGGCGCGAGTAACAGCGCTGCTCATTGGTGCCCTTCTCATTTATAAACCTGGCACTTACTTCAGGTAAGTGCCGGTTATAGCTTCTGCTGCCCCGTGCTTTTCTTCTGTTTCTTGCCTCTCTTATCTTCTGATTCATTGCTCTGTACTTTCTTGAGTGTCCCATCGTTGCCCATCCTAGCTCCAGCTTGTAATCCTTTTTCTATCATCCTCCTCTCACCCATATTGTATTTTCCCTCCTGTGTTAACCATCTCTATTCCTGAGTGCCTGTTTATGTTTACCCCCTAGGGGGCTTCCCCGCTGGCGTGCGTGAGGCGTGAGTTCCCTAGTCAATCTAGTAAGTCTGTCCAGTCCCGTCTTCCCGGTTCTGTCCGTTTAGTGTTTCTTGTTGTTTGTTTAGTGCAGTCCCTTCTGTTACTACTACACCCACTTACCTGCTTTTCGCTTATCCATTTCCCCTTATCCCATCTTCCTGTCCTGTTTTTTCTCTAAGGTGTGTATCCTGAAGAAGTCTCACCAGCTCCAGTCTATCCCCACCATCAGGGGCTCTAGCGAACACTCAAGACGGACGCAGGCTCTACATACTGGTGAGTTTACCCGATTTCTCTCTCTCTCTCTCTATCTCTCTCCGTGTGGTCACCCTGGTACTCTGTCCAGGTAAAACCAGGGTACCCTAACAACCATTGTGGACTTGGACTAAGATTTGATTTATATAGGGGCACCACCATTACGTTTTATTTGTGTCCCACAATTTTTTATCTGCCGAGCCATTTTTTATTTATTTTTTATTTTGTTTATTTTATTTATTTATTTATTTAGGTATTGATTTACCGTTACTTATCTATCTATTATCTATCATCTAGATTTTTTATTGATGATTGTATTAATTTTCAGCATTTCTAGTATTTCATTACTACATATTAGACTTCTTTTATTTATTCATTGTCTTCATTGCAATATTGATTGTTGTATCTAGTGTTTACGTTCAATATCCGAGTATTGTTTATCACAGCGCTGCACCATAAGTTCAATCCCTCTGTTTTATATTGTATATGTTAAGGGTTTTGTAGAGTACCCTTTGAGCTTCTGGGCAGCAGCAGTGAAGGTAGCGCTGCCATTCCCTATATATATTTATCTACTGTCAGTATTGTCAGTATGTACAGAGATGTGGATTTATGAACAACTAGCACAGGAAAGGGCATAGAACATAATTAGTCATAACACATACTTGCAAGTCCATACAGCCCACTTACACACCTTTATTATCGTTTATTTATTTCTATCTATCTATCTATCTATCTCATATCTATCTATCTATCTATCTATCTATCTATCTCATATCTATCTATCTATCTATCTATCTATCTATCTATCTATCTATCTATCTATCTATCTATCTATCTATCTATCTATCCTGTATGGCGGGGATACAGCATGCATAACTTCTGATATACGGAGCTTAGTTCCGCACGTCTGAAGGTACGCTTGCAGAACATGTTTCTAGTCAGGGGCATTACAGAAACAACATGTGTAAGTCCCCTGACGTTGTTAGCTCTGGATCTGGCCATAGGTCTGAGGCCTCTCTGAAAGATTTCCTTGATGCATCGGCTTCCATTCAAGTTTTACTTTAATTCCTCGACTCGACAATGGCTTTTCCCTGTTTCAGACAATGAGTCGTGTCACTTGCCATGTGACGATGGCTCGGTGCCTGGTCTGACGTCTTATACATGCACGGCTTTGCCCAATCACCTTGTTTCCTGTTGACACTTAAGCTGCTTCCGGACTTTGTCACTCAAAGTCCCATAATGATGTTCTTGTAGGATTTGGCTTTGGATCTGGGCTTGCACATAGTAAAACTATTTCACAGCAAGTCCCAGGGGGAATGACTGCAACAAAATCACTACCAGGTAAACATCAACCTTAAAGTGAAGCCCAGCACTGAGGTGACACGCTGACCAGTATAGGTCCGGTAACCTTAACCCTCCCCTCTCCACAGCCTAACCTTAACTCTTCCCTAACCCTAACCATCTTGATCCCACAGCCTAACCTTAACTCTTCTCTAACCCTAACCTTAACCCTCTCCACAGCCTAACCTTAACCCTTCCCTAACCATAACCACCCTCATCCCATAGCCTAACTTTAACCCTCCTCAAACAATAACCTTAACCATCACCTTTCCGCAGCCTAACCTTAACCTTCCCCTAGCCCTAACCATCCTCATCCCACAGGCCTAACCTTAACGCTCCTTTAACCCTAACTATTCTAGTCCTGCAGTCTTACCTTAATCATCCCCATCCAACAGCCTAACCTCAACCCTCCTCAAACAATAACCTTAACCATCACCTTTCCGCAGCCTAACCTTAACCTTCCCCTAGCCCTAACCATCCTCATCCCACAGGCCTAACCTTAACGCTCCTTTAACCCTAACTATTCTAGTCCTGCAGTCTTACCTTAATCATCCCCATCCAACAGCCTAACCTCAACCCTCCTCAAACAATAACCTTAACCATCTTCTCTCCACAGCCTAACCTTAACCCTCCCCTTTCCGCAGCCTTACCATCCCTGTCAAACAGCCTAACCCTAACCAGGAACCGGTACCTTGTCAAACTAAGAACATTCAACATGGTACCCCTTCTGATTTAGAAATATTCTTTATTTAAAAGCATTTGGTGTTGACACAGCATGACATGGGCCAGATTTACTAAGCTGCGAGTTTGAATATGTGGAGATGTTGCCCATAGCAACCAATCAGGTTCTAGCTGACATTCTCTAGTATGTCATAGGAAAGTGAAAGCTAGAATCTTATGGGTTGCTATGGGCAACATCTCCCCATTTCCAAACCCGCAGCTTAGTAAATCTGGCACTTGCAGTAAAGACCGACAAAGTAATCCATAAACAGACATCCTTATATTATTAAGGAGGCCCCTTTTTGGCTGAGAATCCCGACGGTAAAGAGAAAAGCTACAAAAATATTAAAAGGAAAACAGATAATAACATCAACATTAAAAATGACTTCGCTGAAGGAAAAACAGCTGATTAATATTTACAAGTGTTTTACGATACCGATCTGTAAAAATTGGCCAAAACTTAAAGACTGCCAAGCCAGCACAATGTACAATAACACCCTGAGTGCTGATCTCAGAGATCGGCTTCCCAATATCTCCCCGCTCGTGTGTCTTTATTTTGGAAGGTTTTCCAAGGTAAAAAGCTTCATAACAGGCCGGCCAGACGGCACACCTCAGACAGATCTGCGAGCTATTTACTTAGCAGGATATTTAACTGATCAGATAAAGTATTTACAGGTTTCCGGAACAGACACAAACTCATTATGGCGAAAGTTTACATCCTCAGCATTCAGGGTAATTAACGATTGTGGTCCGGATTCACAGTAACGTAGTTTTGGTCTTACGTACGGTGTTTTAAGAATTGAGCTACTATGCATGCATAGTAACTTATTTACACTATCTATTTACCATTTCTGTATGTAGATTGCGAAGACTGCACTTACGCTATCTGCATACAGAAACGGTACATAGATAGCGTCAATTCTTAAAACAACATACGTAAGATGAAAACTACGTAATTGTGAATCAGGACCTGTACCCTAACATTTAAAGATTGTTTTTGAATCAAGAAAAAAAAAAAAAATGGACCAGGCTTATAATCCTCCTAGCTTGGAGCTCAAAGCGCGTCAGTCACAGGGATCCACTCCCGTTACACTTATAGGCTCCCATTAGCCTATTTTTTTTTTGTTTATAGCAGACCCTCCAACATTAGGATAAAGGGTAGACAGAGCTGGATTGCAAATAAAATGTCAAAAAATATATAAAAAATATATAAAAAATATTAATTCATTCAATTCAATATTGGTGGCGTTAATGAATAAATCAATCAGATACCGGCATGTAATACTGAATAAATAAACATTTTTATTTAGAACAATCACATAAAAATGTGTTAGTTGAGACCCAATTAAGGAATAAACAATGGACCAGGCTTATGATCCTCCTAGGCTTGGAGCTCAAAGCGCGTCAGTAACAGGGATCCACTCCCGTTACACTTATAGGCTCCCATTAGCCTATTTTTTTTTATTTTTATAGCAGACCCTCCAACATGACCCATTCCATTAGGTACAAATTACTCTGCTCCTGAGCTTCCAACTGTTAGTTACTATGGTAACCACCTTTGTTGAGGAGAAGGATGTTTTTAAATTATCAGTTAATTATTTAAAACCAGGTGAGTGACAGGTGGAAGTTAAGGAGCAGAGTATTGTGCACCTATTGGAAGGGGTCATGTTGCAGGGTGTGTTATAGGATGCCAAAATATGTCCACGGTGCCATAGAAACAGGGTACAATATTAACTGCTACTGTGTCTGGTGGTGGCTATGGACCGGATTCGGGGATAGTGGATCACTGCTGTATTCACGCTTGTCTGCGAGCAAACAGGGACCACGTCTATCACTCGCACAAAGTTCTACTTTACAAAATTCCGATCCACACCTTTTTAAATGACAAAAGATCGAAAGCAGAGATCTTGTGACTAGCCCAATCCCTGCCCTTACTGTACATTGTAATACATTGTAAAACGTAAATTCTCCCACTTTAGTCCCCGATTCGGAAGACTTTAGAAATCCCCTTTCCGGAAGACAGCAGTATGGGGCAGGGCTTGAGGGCGGGGTTTATGTTAATTACACCTAAAGACCCTTCCCCTGCCTAACCCAAACTGCCGTGCACAGGCTATTAAAGGTGGGACAGAACTTTATGTTATCAAGCCCCGCCCACTCTTAAGCTGGGTACACACTGGAGAGATATCTGACGATTATCCTTTAAATCACAGGATAATCATTAGATAGCTCTCAAATCGTTTGAGTGTGTACTCTCAAACGATGCAGTGAATCAGATTCTGTCCTGCATCATTAGATCTTGATTTTTAGCAGCTCCTGAAATAACAGATCAACGATGAACGATCTTTGGTTTTGAATGTGTGTCTATTTAGCAGAAAGGGCTTCTGGGAACGATCCAGTGTGAATCGTTCCAGTGTGTACAGCTGCAGGATCGTCAGATAAACTTGAGTTTATTTTTTTATTATTGAAGGATCATTTTTTTTTGTCAGTGTGTACCCAGCTATAGTATCACTCAGGGCTTGAGCCTGTGATTTAATAGAAGTACACATCCGGGAGAATTCTGGGAAAGTCGGCAACTATGGTACTGATTGTAGTGCTTGTTTATGTGTGTATCACAGCTCGCAATAGTGGGCGTTTTCCAGTCTTATTTTATAGCTGCAAGGGATAGACCATTCATTTGGAGTTACAGGGATATCCGGTAGCGCCTTTCAAACAGCGCAATGAGCAAGTTACTGGCACCCCTTGTAGTATATGCAGCCAGGGGCGCCATCAAGTGGAGACAGCCGGGACTATTGTGCCGGGCCCAGAGACAGACGGGGCAGGCCAATGCTTACCTTAGTATCCTACCACCAATACTTGCTGCTGAGAGCTCCCACAGGCCTGCTGTTAATGCAGGTGCTTAGAACTCCTCATATAAGTGACAACACGAGTGACGTCACATAGAGGGCGCAGCGCCACAGATGTGTCCTGGGCCCCAACATCTGTGTCAGCAACCTATGATTTAGATCCAGATGTTGTGCAACTACAATTCCCAGCAGGCTTTGGCTGCATGGGCATAGAGGACACCTTCCAAAGCATGCTGGAACTCGTAGTTTTAACACACCCAAAGGTCGGCCATTACTGATTTATTGTATCGCTAAGATACATAATCTAGTGTGTTGCTAGCTTCTGTCTGGATACAGAGGCGGATTGACCATAGGACTGGGAATTTTTCCGCTAGGCCGTTGGCCTCTGGAGGCCACTTAATAGCCCTTTTTATACTTGAAGAAAACTAGGATGTTGATTATCATAGAAGGTTGTTACTAAAATAGGACCCGATCCAGAGCTACGCTTTTACTACGCCGTGGTCTTACGCTAGTGCACCCTCTATGCCCTCCCCTCCGCACACCCCTTTCATGTACGTATTTTAGGCGCCTTACGCTTTCCATACCCTACCTTAACTTTACGCTGCGTAACCACTAGCGGACGGACTTCACATACGTAGCTACGATACTAAGCACGCCCATACTGTACGATTTAAATGCCTCGCCCCGCCTCCGAAGCGTAAATACTGGTTGCGTATGGATAGCTCGTCCCTTCGTAAGTTGATACACTACTGATACGTCTGCCCCTTACGCAATGACTTACGTGGCGTAACATCTGCCGTGCGCATGCGCAGTAAGTACTAATGTGTGAATTTACGCTAGCGGCTAGCGTAAATTCATTAGCGGAAGTTGTTCTGGATCTACCCCATGATGTCTGTATAGAAAGGAGATTATTAGGATATTGCATGTATTGTGTGGTGGTCACTAGGATGCAGTATTTATAGGGTTGTGGTCAATAGAATGCTGTATGTATAGGGTGGTGGTCACTAGAATGCTGTATGTATAGGGTGGTGGTCACTAGAATGTTGTATGTATAGGGTGGTGGTCACTAGAATGCTGTATGTATAGGGAGGTGGTCACTAGAATGCTGTATGTATAGGGTGGTAATCACTAGAATGTTGTATGTATTGGGTGATGGTCACTAGAATGCTGTATGTATTGGGTGGTGGTCACTAGAATGCTGTATGTATTGGGTGGTGGTCACTAGAATGTTGTATGTATAGGGTGATGGTCACTAGAATGCTGTATGTATTGGGTGGTGGTCACTAGAATGCTGTATGTATAGGGTGGTGGTCACTAGAATGTTGTATGTATAGGGTGATGGTCACTAGAATGCTGTATGTATTGGGTGGTGGTCACTAGAATGCTGTATGTATAGGGTGGTGGTCACTAGAATGTTGTATGTATAGGGTGATGGTCACTAGAATGCTGTATGTATTGGGTGGTGGTCACTAGAATGCTGTATGTATAGGGTGGTGGTCACTAGAATGTTGTATGTATAGGGTGATGGTCACTAGAATGCTGTATGTATTGGGTGGTGGTCACTAGAATGCTGTATGTATTGGGTGGTGGTCACTAGAATGCTGTATGTATTGGGTGGTGGTCACTAGAATGCTGTATGTATTGGGTGGTGGTCACTAGAATGCTGTATGTATTGGGTGGTGGTCACTAGAATGCTGTATGTATTGGGTGGTGGTCACTAGAATGCTGTATGTATTGGGTGGTGGTCACTAGAATGCTGTATGTATTGGGTGGTGGTCACTAGAATGTTGTATGTATAGGGTGATGGTCACTAGAATGCTGTATGTATTGGGTGGTGGTCACTAGAATGTTGTATGTATAGGGTGGTGGTCACTAGGATGCAGTATTTATAGGGTGGTGGTCACTAGGATGCAGTATTTATAGGGTGGTGGTCACTAGGATGTTGTATGTTTTGGGTGGTGGTCACTTGGGTGGAAGTGACTACCTGCATTGCACACTATAAATACTATATAAGTAGATGCTGTATTTGTTCTTAGTTGTTCATACATATCCCTGCCCCCATATCATATATTTTGCACTTCTTTTATTAAGGTTCCTTGGCCCGTATTCAGATTACCAGATGTATAATATATACGTCCCGTGTTTAGCGATTTTTACTACTGCGCATGCGTAGTCATATTTTTATGTAATCTACGTATCTTTTTCTTACGTAGATTGCGGAAATGCGGTCTTTCAGACCGCATTTACACAATCTACGTATGAAAAAGATACATAGATAATGTAAAACAATTACTACGCATGCGCAGTAGTAAAAATCGCTAAACACCGGACGTATATATTATACATCTGGTAATCTGAATACGGGCCTTTATTCTGCACTAATCCAGTTTACATATTATTTTGACCCCGCCAATAGCTGATCCCTCCCACATGTGGCTGCTTGCAGTTTTTTTTTCCAGGGCCACTTTAAGTTCCCGATCCCCCCCCGTGTCTGGATCCAATCCATAACTATTAAGATATTTGACCGTATTTGTGTATTTAGATTTTTTTCTAGTTATTGTGCATCTGACATCATTATTTCTGACATCTTATTTATGCTTTTACTGCACTGGTAAGGAAAATATCTTATCTTTACTCAGTACTGAGGCTGGTCACATCCGCTGACCTGAATGTGAGAGCATGTCAGCCGCCCACACCTGCAATACCAGAGTTTATAGATGAATATATTTATGGTTTTCCAACCTTTAAGGCTGTCGGGACTACACAGAAAGGAACAGAAAAAAGTATAAGATGAGGAAATATTTTTAGACGTTGCTTTCTTTTAGCATAAATTTCAGAAATGCCGCCATTCTTGTGTCCTATTATAAAAACCCCGCTTAACTTTTATATAGGATTTGTGTGCACTATAAAAGTGGAATATTATAATATAAAGAAACATTTGGGAGCTGAACCCCAGTTTTGGCACATATGGGCTTGGAGCTGAAAATGTTCAAGGGCCCCCACTATGGGCTCTATATACATAGAGCTTCTTTTTTTAATGACCAAAGCTGTTCCAGGCTCGCTTCGGCTCACAGCGATCCTGGCAGCTTCGTTCATCAAGTTTTACTAAACCTTACCTGCCCTGCGAGGTCCCACAATGATCTTTGTGCTCATCGCAGGACACTTCATTCATACTTCGTATGTGCAGAGACTTTGAAAGAGTCCCAATATGAAAAACCCTGCGCATGCTCATTGGGCCTGACCCAGAGCTTCAATGTTACACTGAGCAGTCTAATGCTCAGCATAACATCGCAGCACACCCCCGACACTCCCCCTTGTCCTAACGTATTAACAGTCGCTTACGCCGGCTGAAGGCTGCCCTAACTTCAGCCTGGCGAGTGTTAATACGCTGGGACGGAGGCATTGCAACGCAAACACCGCCCTCCCAGGCTCATTACCCTCCCTCCCCCCGCCTACCTGCACTAACTGCAGCATAGTAACTCTGGGGAACGCCCCCTCCAGCGTTACTACGCTGCTGCTATGGGCGCTATGGATCGTTGATCGGCCGTTGCCGTAGCTACGTCAACAACATCTGCCCAGCCAATGCGCAGATCAGCTTTTCAGCCCATCTTACACTTGCTTCCGACATTTTAACGTTATTTATTTTTTAAGGTTAAATTTAATTGAAAAAAACATACTTTTATTTTTTTTTTACTTTCCAGGGGTTTATTGCAGCGGTCTCCCCATATATGTACCCCTTTCCCCCCCCCTAATAACAGCTATTAGGTATATGGGGAGATCGCTTGTTAGTTTTACGCTTGGAGCGGAGTGTAAAACTCAGCTTTGTAAACCCAGGCTTTGTAAATATAACAAACCGCCAGCTCACTCTGAAAATAACTGTTAATCTGACCCTGTTTAGGCACATCAGGGATATGGATGTGCATCCGTGGGGTTTTTTTTTTGTTTTTTTACCAAATGGTAATTTTAACATTAAAAATGACCTGCACTGATTGGGAGATTTGGCAAAGCTTTGCCTCCATCACAATCATTGATCAATAATTAGAAGGTAGTGGAGGCTGTTCTACCCCGATGACAAGAGCTGGGTATTTTCATAGTATAATATTCCTGTCCTGTGACCTTGGGCCCCTATGCACTCCCTGTAGTTACATTGCCTCCTTTCCTCACTGCTCTGAAAAGAGCAGAGCGATGGTCACTTGTGCGCAATTGCATTATGGCGCAAGTGCGGAAAACGCCCCCTCTCCATAGTTGGCAGTACCGCTTATAACAAGTGTAATTGGTCTTTTTTTTTTTTTGTAGAGTCACGGGTTCTTTTTATATTGCAGGTTTTTCTGTGGGTCACGGTATTTGAACTTTTTCAATGACATTGACACAAGCAGATCAGTAGGGGGTGAGGAGCCACCATTGCTGGAAAGAAGATTTAGCGCGGGTAGTAAATAAAGAGGGAACTGGAGGGAGGGGAGGATAGTAGAGTGTTAATGGAGTGTGAGTGAGCATGTTGTTGGATTGGGCCGTTTACTAGTTTAGTGTGAACTATGAAAAAATGTAAAGTGGGGAGGGGGGTTATTTTAGTGGGAACAGTGTGTGTATAAAGGCGGTTAACTTAGTTGGGTGTATGTATGTGTGTAAGTGTGTGTGTGTGTACACAGTGAACATAGCCTGTTTCCATTGGCATCTTGCCAGATAAGTCTTGCTTCTTCCAATCTCTTCTTGGAAGGTAACACCCTCTCTCCAGCATACCCATCACCTGTCATGCCTTAAAAAGGTCACCCTAGCAATTTACTAAATATAATATTTATGGGCATCCTTTCAGCTCTTAAGCATGTTTTTAATTTCTCAGATGTGCTGGAAAATATGTCTACATGATGCTGTGTTAAGACACCTGTGAATGTTTTCTGAGAATATAACCTACAAGTCATTATTAGTTGACTATACAGACTTTTTCTTAGTCTGAGACACTGAAACTTTGATCATTGTATCGTGTCCTAAGTGACAGTCTCGTCCCTGTCCTCTCCTCTTGGGAATGAAAGTAGATGACATTTTAAAGGCCCTTTCAGCTTGGTAAAAGTAGAAAGCATCCTCTAATGTCACACTGTGTTTAGACTTTTATGCCACAATAATAAAATCGTTCTCAATCCGACACTGACTTATTTGTGCAATAAATGTCTTCCTTTTAACTCAAGGCAGCTGGAAAAAACAGTCTTTATTATTTTATCTATTCCTACCAAATATTTACCATTGTTACTATTATTACTATTATTATTATTATTATCATTATTATCGTTTATTTATAAGGCACCACAAGGTGTCCGCAGCACCGTACAAAATACAACAAAATACAGTACAGACACACTGGGACAGCATAGTTCATAATAAAATACAATAAAGTGAAGCAAGCACAGACAGCGAGGCAAAATGCGTGGTGTCAAGCTTGGCAGATCATGGAGAAGGGGATAGATCACAGTGAGAGGTTGAGAGGGAACCACCAGGTGGGGACAGGGTAAAAGGGTAGCAGAGGGGGACAAGACGGTACAAAGTGAGGGGGAGGGGTAGAGGAGGGAACAACACTAGGATGGAGAGCCCTGCTTATGTGAACTAACACACTAAGTGGGAGGGATAAACTTACAGAAGACATAAGGAAGTGAGCGGAGGAGAGGGGGAAGGAAGGAAAAGAAGGGATAGATGTAGGATGCCAACTGAAGGAGGGGTAGGCTAGCCTGAACAGGTGCATTTTAAGTGAGTGCTTGAAGACCTACAATGTGGGGAAGAGTTAGAGGGGCAGCACGGGAGAAGTCCTGGATACGGGAGATGTGGTGAATGTTATGGCTGTCTGTTGTAGAAACACCAGCCCAACCATGCTCCATCAGTCACAGCATGCTGTCACTTGTTGTTCTATAACAATGGCCAAATATTGGTCACCTTTAAATGATGTCCAACATGTCTCCTTCCACCCTCAACAAAGGGTCATTCCCATTAATCAAATAAAAATAAAACAAACAAACAAAGAATCGGGAAATTCGAGACCAGGACATTTTGTACTGGTTGTTGTAGCATTTAATTATCTAAGATCCCATCCAAAAATTAGCCAAGATAGAAAAAAAGAAAAACATCAGGTTAAGTAAGAGTTCCGAATAGTGGACCGGACGTTAGCTCACTTACACACGCAAAGACGCATTGAAAGATGTAAAATAAATCATAATAATTCCCCCAACTCTCTCTCCTCTTCACCTTGCATTCAAACATGGTATTAATAAGGTGTACAGTTATATTGTTTCTGCTATTACTCTGAAGTTTTAGATCCGCCACATAGCGGGACAAGTTATTACCCCCCCCTTCCTCCGCTAAGGTTAATGTTACACAAACCTTACACAGTGCAGAACATTATCTATATTCCAGCATTGCATGAATCATTTCTCTCCTAATGTATTCTGCAGCCCATAGCACTCTATTCAGTCGTATTAAGAAGTGATTCAAAATGAGTTTTATCATAAATGTTACTTCCTAAACATATGTTACAGCCATCATGAAGTAATTCTAGGAACATTATACAGCACGTTACTGACATAAACGTATGCATGGTCGAGTAAAAACGCTATTATATTTTAAAGATTTGGAAATATTAACTGTAGAATTTTGGTATTTCCAGACAAGTTCAGAGACAATGATTTTGGGACCATTTATACAGTTTGGACTGGATCTATACTCCGCGCAAGTGATAAATGTACACAAATGACGAGTGCGCTTGCATTCCGAAAAGGCTTCCATCGCAGACCTGAATTTTTAGGATCCCGGGGCCAAATGACGCATGTGGCATGTGTAAGTCTGGCTTTGGGAACACACGGCAGATGTCACTTATCGTAACTCTGATGGTACATAACGTGTACGTAACTCCATACGATAGGACGTAACAACCCTACACAAACCAAATATACGCATTGTGGGCGGAGGGAGGTATTTAAATTGTACAGTATGGGCGGGGTTAGGCCCTTATGTACGACAAGACAGTACGTACGACTAGAGATACACAAGGAAAAGGTAAGTCAGATACGTTACATACGTGTCAGGGGAGGGCATTATATTTAGTAGTGCATAACTTGGGTACACTTGGGCATGGAAAACGCTCTTAAGTCTGGATCAGGCCCCAGGTTTCCATGTTGGAAGCCTTTAGGAAGTCGAGTTGGAATGAGCCGCCATGTGTATAGCGGACACACATGGCAGAAGGGAGGAGGTATTTAAATTGTACAGTAAAGGCCTAAACGTATGATCCTCATTAATGCACCAGCACCATGGGCGTAACTAAGGGGGGGGGTTTTGGGGGTTAAAACCCACCCCCTTCGAAAATAAAATTTGCACTATATAGAATGGGATTTCCATAGTAGGTACTCAAAAGATCGGTTGGCACAAGGAAAGGTGTCACTGAAACAGGCCAGACGGCAGGCGGCGTGGGTGACGCGGCAAGTAAACAACGCACACATAGCCAATTTCTAGCTTGCGCTTGGGATGGCGCGTTGTTATAGACATACAGATCGCGGCATATAAGTTGAACAATGGCCTTGAATGCGCAGTGACAAATTTTCGGGTCTCAAGCGAATGCGGTATGAGGCGCGATGCGGGAGGGGCCACGTGTAAGTATAGCATTCTACAATGTCCCTGCGCGGACGACCGCCATTTTTGTTCAACCTTTGTGCCGCGGATTGTACCTTCTTTGCGTTATTATTCTAAGATTGTTAGTATTGATTCAAAGCTAAAGCAGTGCGGTGCATCATGCATAAAGTGTAGGTACCGGTGACTGATGTACATGAAAAAATTCAACGAATCAGTGATTTTTGTAAGCCTGTGGTGGCCGCTAAAAGGAAAACTGAAACTGGTAAGTTATTTCAATTAGGTACCTTAGTACCCACCTAGGTAGTTAGGTATTTTGTTTTATTTTTAGCCAACCAAAACCCACCCCCATGAAAAAGCTATAGCTACGCCCATGACCAGCACTATATTTCTTGTAGCCAGTGCAGATAGAGTCCGGCCTTCAGAAGTTCTGTACATGCAAGGGGAGTGGCCTTACGCACAGAGAAGCGCCATAGGACCTTCGCCGCCACTGCAGGGAGACCACTCCCCTCCCACACAAGGAGTTACTATCCATGAACCCTACCTTAATATATCAGTGCTGTCCCCAAGCCATATGAGGTGAACACGGAAATCTGAAAAGAGCGTAGAGGCTGAAACACACGTAACATTTAAATACTTCCCCCTCCCGTCTCGTAGGCGCGCTGAGCGATTCTGTCCCCATCCTGCCTGCCCGCCGTTGGGAAAGAACGGAAAAGGACAACATTCCGTAAGTCTGGATTCAGCCCTAACATCTTATATGCCAGAGGTGGGGACATGATCCAACTCCAAATGTAAATAAATTCACAGTTCTTCAACAGAATTAGGAAAAGTTGTAAAAAAAACAGGCAAAGTATAATAAAGGGCTATGCTATAATATATGACATATAGAAGCATAGAATGTGACGGCAGATAAGAGCTGCATGGACCAGTGTCCCAACTTTGGGTCATATCTCTTTTTTTTTTTAATTGAGAGCAAAACTCACCACAGAGGTCCCCATTTTTTATTATTTTGCATGTTTTATTGTTCTCCTGTGTTAGCCTCAACCACCTCAGATGTGAGGTTATTCCTCTTATCAACTACCCTTTTAGTGAAGTAAATGTTTTCGCACATTTTCTCTAAACCTTCCAC
This sequence comes from Limnodynastes dumerilii, assembly GCA_011038615.1. Taxonomy (NCBI): domain Eukaryota; kingdom Metazoa; phylum Chordata; class Amphibia; order Anura; family Limnodynastidae; genus Limnodynastes; species Limnodynastes dumerilii. The sequence continues at coordinate 62,718 of WWET01003634.1, forward strand.
CCTACACATGCCCTTGTGTTCCATTACACCTCTTCCTTTAAATAATGCCTCCCCTGTACCTGGTTACACCCCTTGATATATGTAAAAGTTGTTATCATATCCCCCCTGTGCCTTCTCTGCTCCAGGCTATACATATTTACTCCCTCTTCCATTGTATGTTGTGTGACACAGGCCATGCACCATTTTAGTTGTTCTTCTGTGCTCAAACCTATACATGATTAGTTCCTCTAGAATACTTCCCAAAATTTGAGAATTCGAAAGAGGGACAAAATTTTGCGGCCTGGTAGAGGGGTGTGTGTTGTACCACCCAGGGGGCATGTCTGGAAAAGTGGGTGTGTCTTGCACCGCCAGACCAGCGGGTCTAGTGCCTGTCCCTTTTATTTAACAACCAACCATATGTCTGCCTCTTATTATCTGTCCAGGATTCATATGTCCAGCCTCCATATCTGCCCCTTTATTTGTCCTACCTCCATGTCTGCCCCTTATTATTATGTCCAGCTTCCATAGCTGCCTCTATATTATTTGTCCCCTTGTAATGTTCAGCCTCCATGTCTGCCCCTTTAAATGTCTAGCCTCCATTGTCTGCCACTTATGTCCATCCTCCATTGTCTACCCCTTTATATGTCCAGCCTCCATTGTCTGCCTCTTATGTCCAGCCTCCATTGTCTGCCTCTTATGTCCAGCCTCTATTGTCTGCCCCTTATGTCAAGTCTCCATTGTCTGCCTCTTATGTCCAGCCTCCATTGTCTGCACCTTATGTCCAGCCTCCACTGTCTGCCCCTTATGCCCAGCCTCCTTTGTCTGCACCTTATGTCCAACCTCCATTGTCTGCCCCTTATGTCCAGCCTCCATTGTCTGCACCTTATGTCCAGCCTCCATTGTCTGCACCTTATGTCCAGCCTCCATTGTCTGCTCCTTATGTCCAGCCTCCATTGTCTGCCCCTTATGTCCAGCCTCCATTGTTTGCTCCTTATGTCCAGCCTCTTCTGTTACTCACCTTTGATGATTTTTACTTCGTCCATGGCACTCCCTCTAGCTGACGCTCCCTGGGGTCTGCTGCGGTCACGTGGTGCAGTACTTGTAACACAGGGCTCCTACGAGAGCCCTATAGGACCAAGGGCTCTATTTACTTAGCGAACTAGAAAGTAACTCATCCAGGTTTGAATTGTCTCTCTGCGAATCTAGGAGCTAATTTCTTGTTATTTACTAAGACTCACCCTCTGCTGGCTGTCCCGCGATGACGTTCTAGATTTTTCTTCGTGTGACCGGAAGGTCTGCACATGCGCAGTGGCCTCTGCTGGGACTTTGTAAAAAAATGAAGCCCCGGCATGAGAAGCGCTGCGCATGAGCAGGCTCTTCATGTCGGAACCGGCACCTGCGGGCAGACGCGTCTTCGGTCAGGTAAGTCTTTAAAGCTATTCTATTGTTTTTTCTTTATTTCTGTTGTGTTTTTTTTTTTTAAACACATCTTGTATTTACATATATTCCGGCGGTCTCCCCATATATATATACCCCTTTTTCTCCCGTTAATAACAGCTATTAAGGGGAGAAAAAGGGGGTTATATGGGGAGATTGTTGGAAGTCTGAGATGGCGTTATTTTAACTCTCAGACTGGAGTGTAAAACTCCGCTCTGAGGGTTAGTAAATAGCTAAAAGTGCCGGCCCACATTGAAAACAACGGGCCGGCAAGCACAGGACTAGTTTGAATGCATCACCATGGAAACTGTTGATTTCCATGGCGGTGCAGCGTTAATAAATAGTAAAAAGTTCATTTTAGGAGTTATAACTCCACCAAATGAACTTTTTAAAGCTTTGTAAATTGAGCCCCATATCTGTTTCTAGAATGACAGTGACCGCATAGGTTCAGTCACTGCCATTTACAGTAACAGGTTTGGTCCTACAGGGCTTCCATAGGAGCCCTGTATTACCTGTACTGTGTGATGTAAAGCCCTGTTGCATACATATCGGTCCAGGGGATTTACAAAAAAAAACAACTTTGTCCCGAGAGTCTGATCTCCCGGGACAAGTTGTGAGGCGGACGGGACAGCGGGACAGTCCCCTGAAAGCGGGACTGTCCCGCTGGAATCGGGACACTTGGGAGGTATGCTCTAGTCTTGCTTGCTATATTGCGTGATACAGGCCATGCGCCATTATAGTTGCTCTTCTCTACTCCAAGCTATATAAGTTTAGTTCCTCTAGGGTCGGATTCACAGCCCCGGATGTATTGCACATACGCTCTTAATTTACGGATAATAGCTACCACGCATGTGTAGTAACTATTTTACGTAATCTACGTATCGATTAGTTACGTAGATTGCGTATATGTGATCTTTAAGAAAGTTATTACAAGTTGTCTATGAACTTTGACAGTTTATAAAACATTTCACGTATTTAAATGCAACTCCCGGTGAGTCTTTTTTAACTCTTTATTTTTTTATTCACAGAAAAAGTATTTTTAATATAAAATGTCAAAATAGAAAAGTTATAGTTTAATATATATTATAATGTGCCTTGAATCCAAATGCAAATCAGCTGCTGCTTTAGAAAGATTATGGAGGATCCGTGAGAGGAAATAGAGAATTTTCTATGAGAAAACTTTCTCTAAACTTCTCTCTCTGACTTTCCTTGTCATAGTAATATTAATGACACGGTGTTCCAATTTACTGTAAGAGATCAATCGCTATGATCATCTACAACTGTTCTCCATCTGTGTATTGTGTTTACCGAGCCGGTTATAGGTAGTTCTAGCTCTGAGAACACGTTTTCACTCTTTTATTATTTATATGTTGTTCTAGCTCAGAGAAGATACTACTATGCACATTGGGCCTGATCCAGACCTACGCTGATGCGCTGTGCTTAGTGAAGCACAGCGTATCAGCGTGCACTCTGCCCGACACTCCCCCTGTGCGAGCGTATTTTCGCTCGCTTACGCCGGCTGAAGGCTACCCCAACTTCAGACGGCCTAAGCAAGGGAAAATACGCTCACACAGGAGCGTATGCCCGCTAACCCCTCCCTCCCTCATTAAACTACCTCACCCCGCCCACCTACACTAACCTGAACGTAGTAACGCTGGGGGACACTCCCTTCAGCGTTACTACGGCGCTGCTACGGATTGCCGATCAACGAACGGGCGTTGCCGTAGCTACGCTGGGCTACATCTGCCCGGCGCATGCGCAGATCGACTTTTAAGCCGATCTTATGCTACTGGCTGGATTCTTACCCACTATGCATGCTTAGTAGGTAAATTCGGTAATCTACACACCTAAGAAGCCGGAGTGAATACAGCCCCCTGTCCTCAGGGTAACCAATGACCTTATGAATTCCAGCATTGTATTACACACCCGCCTGGACAGCGTTTTTATGGATCCTGTGAATAACATGTCAGTACAATCAGCGTTATAGACACGACCAGCAGGCGGGAGGCAGGTGTCTCTCTCTCTCTCTCTCCAGCATCGGTCGTTTCATGAAGATCCAGATTCATTGTCTTAGTAAACGACACTTCTCACCACTTGATAATCAGGACACAGCCCTTGTTATACGGGAAATTCACTGATTAGAGTCTGATTCAAGAGCAGGCTCTGCGTTTTCCAGAGGTTACATCAACTCAGGAGGTTTTCACAGACCTTTTATTAAAGGATTCTTAGCAATACAAATCAACAAGATAATAGAGAGGGGACGATAATCGCCGAGTGATCAAAGCGAGAAAGGGAAATGAAAGATGATGTTGATGGTTCGTTCACATGGTGCAAAGATTCCATTGTCAATTAACAGAGGCTCTTTGCACAGGATGTACATTATATATAGCAGTGGAGTAATCCTGCGCTCGACGCTGGATGACGGGGAAAGAAAACCTAACATCATTGGGCGGAATCCAAACTGAGGTCAGATCGCAGGCACGGAGGTCCTTTGGTATGGAATGTATTTGTACGTACGTGTGATTGTACACACCCCTCGCACACACAGACCTTCCAAACCCGGGACCCTGCCTTGAATCTTACGCCCCCGCCCCATGTAAAATGGAGCAGCTTTGTTACGCTGCATCGTGTGCAAGGGCTGAGCCAAGTTCTTACTGTACGGATAGTATGTATTCCCCACCTGGTGTACAATAGGTACATATGGTGGACGGCCACCAGAGATCACTCAGCATCTATCACTCACTCATAGCGAGCTGGGAACGCACACGCTCACCTTGTATATCTGCCCTCTCCTTATTGATTCTGGAGCCGCCCATTGCGCTCCACTCTTATGTCACCTTTCCCATAAGAATAAGAACAAGAACGCATGGACCCAGAGCCGTGTTTACATTCACATCTGGAGCCCTCTGTACACACCCAGCATTTACTCTACCTTTATTCCCAGCAGAGGCCGTCTGGCAAATTTTGACCTGGGGGGTAAATATAAACAAGTTGCCCCAGATGGTTAATTCCCCCCACACACACTCATACACACACACTCATACACACACACACTCATACACACACTGATTCTCACACACACTCATACACACACACACTCATGCTCATACACATACTCACACACACACACTCATACACCCACACTCATTCTCACACACACACACTCATTTTCACACACACACACACACATTCATACACACACTCACATACACACTCACACACACTCACACACACACTCACTCATACACACACTTACATACACACTCACATACACACTCGCTCAAACACTAAAACATTCACACACTCATACATTTACATACACACTTTCACGCTCTCACACACCCACTCACACTTACACATTACACACACTCATATACACATTCACATACTCACTCACACACACACACACACACACTCACAGCCACCCAATCATACACTAAAACACTCACACAGACTCATACACTCTCATAAACACATACACAAACTATGATTTACTAAGGAATAATAGTGAGGTGAACTGGCAGTCGACTATACAGAAAATGAGTCTGAAAACACAGTTATACAGTAGTTTAAAATTCTTTTACTTTTACAGAAAGAGCTAGTAACCTTTCGTTTTTTCCCTCTTTTTATGTAAAGAATTTGTTTTGGTTCAACAACAATTATGGACAGAAACTATTACAACAAATCCATATTAACAAAGGAAATAGTTATTGATCTTTCAAATCTTTTGAGAAAATTTACAATGAGAAACCTTACAATTCAGTAAGTAAAGATACAATATATACCGTAATAACTAAACCCACAATTCTATTAGTCAATATTGCAACCTATAATAATTGAAACAGTTTCTCTCACCCAATATTCACAATACACTAAGGACCTGATTCACACTTAAGAATCTTCTTAAAATAAGAACTTAAAGTTACTCCTGGACAAAACCATGTTGCTTGCAGGGGGGATTAATTGAATTGTATTCTTTGCATGCAGGGATATATCTTTGAATTGCTTACTGCACACAGACACTGACCAGCTATTACAGCTGACTGACTATTACACTGTTATTTAGACTTGGGATAGGAAATATCACCTCTCAACACTAATACTGTTTGCAACAGATGAAATTTGACTCCCCTGCAATCACCATGGTTTAGCCCAGGAGTGACTTTAAGTTCTTATTTTAAAAAGATTCTTAACTGTGAATCAGGTCCTAAGATCCCAAAGCAATAGCAGCATAGACACAGAAGCAATAGAAATTTTCTGCATGAGGAAAAGTAACTATTTTTAAATATCTATTATTTCTTCTTTGGTAAGTATCAGCTTTACCCACTTCTGATTAAAGACTACTAAATGTTCTTAACACAATAAATTGCACGATCATACCCCAAAGTTTCTGTAATGTCCAATCCAGTCTATAGGTTTTACCCTTTACTTTCTAAGACCAATACTGGCTTAATCAGCCGTTCTTACTATGAAATGTTCAATTTACACGACTGTCCTTTTAGTATCTTTCCTCCGCTCCTCACGATAACCCCAAATGCTGCACAAAGTGATTCTTTACACTTCCTTTAGCACTGTATTCAATACTCAACTTCTGGCGCTTTGAACCCTGCGCAGCTTCCAAGCAATCTTTCGTTCAACACAGGAGCACTTGTCACTTTAAGAGCGGCCTTTTATCTGCACTTGTCACTTTATCCACTAACAGCTGGTGGTTGATAGGCAACCACCAGCATGCCTCTTCACAAACCTCCCTCGCGCTTGCAATGCACCAGCCGGAATAGCCCCCGTATTGGGGTATATAATTACACGCACACATTCACACACTCACACACACTCACACACACACACTCACACACTTAAAGGTTACACTGCGAAGAGGGGAAGGTTAATGTTAGGATGCAGAGAGGGAAGGTTAGGGTTAGGCTGCACAGAGGATTGGTTAAGGTTAGGCTGTGTAGAGGGAAGGTTAAGTTTAGGCTGCAGAGAGGGAAGGCTTAAGGTTACTCTGTGGAGAGGTAAAGTTAGTGTTATGCTGCAGAGAAGGAAGGGTTAAGGGTAGGCTGTGGAGAGGGAAGGTTAGGGTTAGGCTGCAGAGAAGGAAGGCTTCAGGTTAGGCTGTGGAGAGGGATGGTTAGGGTTAGGCTGCAGAGAAGGAAGGGTTAAGGTTAAGCTGTTGGACGAGAATTGTTAGGGTTAGGATTAAGAAAATTTACCTGTCACCGCTGGACTCTTTGGGGACATTGCAGTAACGGGAACAACGTTTTCTCGCTGCAAACCGCCGAAAACGGACGTCAGTCTTTGTTTTATTACCGGAAAGTGATCTGACAGATCATCAAACTTCACCCCCAGTCCCACTATGCCAATGTTCTTTCCTGACAATCCGGCCAGAATAAAGTTGTAATTCTCATCTCACTGCAACATGAAAAGTCATTTAAATGTCTACTTATTATACTGTATGACTTGTAAAAATGACAGGAAGAAAATCTCAAACATAAAATAAGACTTTTGTTCCTTCACCTAAACTCTTCAGCCTATAACATGATAGAAATCTAATGAAAACTTCTTAAAATCACTGACAATCTGAAGCCAGTCAATGTCGTGATGACGGCTGCCAGAGACACATCTGGGGAGAGTGGCAGGAACAGAGAAAAAGATTACACAAATGACAAAGTTCGCTTACAGATTGGCAGCGGAATCAGAGCTGTGGAACGCTGGGAGGTTCTGAAAATGGGATTTGGGGCCAGTTTTACTAAGCTGCGCGTGTGGAGATGTTGCCTATAGCATCCAATCAAATTCTAATTCTTTTTACATAATAGAGAATGTCAGCTAAAATCTGATTGGTTGCTATGGGCAACATCTCCACTTTTCCAAACCCTCAGCTTAGTAAATCTGGCCCTTGAAGTCTGGAGATGTGGCCCATAGCAACCAATGAGATTCTAGCTCTCACTTTCTTATTACATACTCATACCTCCCAACATTTGAGATTTCGAAAGGCCTGGTGGAGAGGGTGTGTCTTGTACCACCCAGTGGGCGTGTCTAGAGAACTGGGTGTGTCTTGCACCACCCAGACCAGCGGGTCTAGTGCCTGCCCCTTTTATTTGACAACCATCCATAGGTCTGCCTCTTATTATTAGGCCTGCCATCCATATGTCTGCCTCTTATTATTTGTCCAGGATACACATGTTCATCCTCCATATCTGCCCCTTTATTTGTCCTACCTCCATGTCTGCCCCTTATTATTATGTCCAGCTTCCATATCTGCCTCGATATTGTTTGTCCAGACCCTTGTAATGTAATGTCTGCCCCTTTTAATGTCCAGCCTCCATGTCTGCCCCTTGTCATTTCCAGCCCCCATGTCTGACCCTCGTAATGTCCAGCCCCCATGTCTGCCTCTTTATTATTTGTCCAGCCTCCATGTGTGCCCCTTATAATGTCTAGCCTCCATGTCTGCCCCTTATTTCCAGCCTTTATTGTCTGTCCCTTTTAATGTACAGCCTCCATTGTCTGCCCCTGATTATTCAGCCTCCATTGTCTGTCCCTTATGTCCAGCCTCCATGTCTGCCCCTTATTTCCAGCCTCCATTGTCTGTCCCTTTTAATGTGCAGCCTCCATTGTCTGCCCCTTATGTCCAGCCTGCATTGTCTGCCCCTTATGTCCAGCCTCCATTGTCTGCCCCTTATTTCCAGCCTCTATTGTCTGCCCCTTATGTCCAGCCTCCATTGTCTGCCCCTTATTTCCAGTCTCTATTGTCTGTTCCTTTTAATGTCCAGCCTCCATGTCTGCCCCTTATGTCCAGCCTCCATTGTCTGCCCCTTATGTCCAGCCTCCATTGTCTGCCCCTTATTTCCAGTCTCTATTGTCTGCTCCTTTAAATGTCCAGCCTCCATTGTCTGCCCCTTATGTCCATCCTCCATGTGTGCTGCTACGGGAGCCCTGTAGGACCAAATCTGTTTCTAGAATGGCAGTGACCGCATAAGTTCGGTCATTGCCATTCACAGTAACAGGTTTGCCGCATACATAGCGCGACACGGGCTTTACAAAAAAAAAAACAACAACAACAACTTTGTCCCGAGAGTCTGATCTCTCGGGACAAGTTGTGAGTTGAGCAGGACAGTCCCCACAAAAGCGGAACTGTCCCGCTGGAATCGGGACACTTGGGAGATCTGCATACTAGAGCTAGAATCTCATTGGTTGCAACGGGAAACATCTCCATCTTTCCTTTGCCGCAGTATAGTAAATCTAGCTTTTGGTGTTTTCGTTGTACAATGAGCCAGTGATGTTGGCAGGTGCCGGTGTATAATGCGCATTGCAGATTTTTACGTGTGTGCAGACTCAGCCCATACTGCCCTATTTAAATACCTTCCCCCACCCACTTTTCTTACCTTCCGACGCCAAGATGCGCCCACGGCCTGTGTATAAATAGGTTCCGTCTTACGTGTGAATCCGGTCTATTATGTCAAGGCATTTAATCAAATAAACTAAGGGGTAGATCCAGAACTATATACGCTAGCCACTGACTTAAAAACGCTGTTCTGTACATAGTGCGCATGTGTGCGGCAGATGTTACACCACATAACCGTGTAGCCTGTACGTAGGTCAGTACTTACGCAGCGTAAAGTTAAGGAAGGGTTTGGCAAGTGTAAAACCGCCAAAGTACCTACGAGCGAGGGGAGTGCACAGAAAATACGCTAGCGTAAATACACTATGTCTAGAAATGTAATAGGAACGTAGGTCTGGATCAGGCGACAAATAATCAGTATTTAGGGGGTGGTACCCTCAGGAAGTACCCTTAAAATAAGAATCCATTTCGTGATCTATTTGTCTGTGTTATTGATGGCACATTACAAACACTGGTAACCATCCAGATCAGTGCGCAAATCCTAGCATACCTGCAGACAGCTATTGCGCCTGATCCAGACCTACGACCGCAAGCGATCATACGCCGGTCGGGACCGTAAAACCGGGAGAAAAAACGCACTGCGCATGTGCGATCAGCGTATCGGTACGAAAATTCGCACAGACGCTGGAAAAAGTTAGGGTAGGGCTCAGCCGCCGTTAGTCAGTACAATCAATGGGAGTGTCATGGGCGTGAAAGTTTATATGCCCGGGCGATCATACGCTATGCTCGCGGGCGTAGGTCTGGATCAGGCCCATTGTTGCCGCTATTCAGTCTATGGGCCTTTTTCAGAGAACCGTTTTCACGCCGAGCGTATTTTTAGGTTCGTTTCAACTGCGCGGTATACGTAGACTATACACGCATAAGTGCCTCACGGACGGACATGTGAATCGCACAATCGAAAATGTAAATATAAATGGATGGGGGAAGGCATTTAATTGAAGGTAGGTGGGCGGGACTAACATGAATCGCACGGAGGACACAAACGCACGCAACTGCTGACAAGTGGTCTATGGAAGTTACTGACAGCACTGCTGAGAGAGGGAGTGTCATGGGTGTGAGGGGGTGTGGCCTGCACCGGCCGTGCGTATAATTGCGTACCTTCAAGGAAACGGATCTCTGAATATTTTAGCCCTATATGACTAAAATGCCGCCCCCTAGAAACGGCCCCTGGAGGGGTAAAGGGGTCTGCACACAGGCAAAGGCATCAACCATGGAAAGTTTAGGTAACCAGTTGCTGTTTGGTTTATTCTGATCCATCGTTCTAATATTTGTTTCATGTTATCTCTAATTAAATGTAAAACTGCCAGATCTGATGCTTGATCCTCCCATGGAAACACATCAGCATTCCTTCTGTGTCGTAAATTAAAAATATCTGTAAAAGGGAGTTGGCTGGCTGGCTTCATACCCATTGAAATACGCTCTCCACCTGTCAGTCGCGGGAATTCATCACCGCGTTTCAGGCTCTTAATTCACAACACATTAAATAAAGTTAGTCATGTTGGGGAGCCGCTTAGAAATCTCACATGTCAGGTTCCTTATTATTCTGAAGCAGAATCTGGGAGCGGTTTAAATGTCTAAAAATAATGTAACATCTGCCTGGAAATGAATTTATTGCAGGCAAGTGCTTGATGTATGTGCGCCTCTTGCTTTCAGGAATAGCATCGGTAGATTGCTGACATGTCAAAGCTAATTTGTCTTAGTACATCTTTTTCTTTTTAAATATTTTCTCTTCGATAAACAATTGTACTATGATAGCAACGCATCCAGAGTATTGCAATACAAATATAAGCGTTATCGGATTTATTTAGGAAGCGGAGAGGGTATAGAAATACAAAGAAAATGTCCCAACACAGGAAAAAACACAGATTTCTCCTGTACTGGTCTCATCGTCTCCTGACCTCATTCTCCATTCTTTTGTATTGGGACAGAACGAGGTTAGGCTGCAGAGAGGGTAGGGTTAAAGTTAGGGTTAGGAGAGGGTTAAGGTTAGGTTTGTGGGAAGGAGATCGTTAGGGTTAGGGAAGGGTTAAGGTTAGGCTGCAGAGAGAGCAGGGTTAAAGTTAGGGTTAGGAGAGGGTTAAGGTTAGGCTGTGGAGAGAAGAGGGTTAAAGTTAGGTTTAGGAGAGGGTTAAGGTTAGGCTGTGGAGAGGAGCGGGTTAAAGTTAGGGTTAAGGAAGGGTTAAGGTTAGGCTGCAGAGAGAGCAGGGATAAAGTTAGAGTTATGAGAGGGTTAAGGTTAGGCTGTGAAGAGGGCAGGGTTAAAGTTAGGGTTAGGAGAGGGTTAAGATTAGGCTGTGTAGATTTGAGAGTTAAGGTTAGGAGAGGGTTAAGGTTAGGCTGTGGAGAGGAGAGGGTTAAAGTTAGAGTTAAAGCTACCTGCCATTGGACACTTCATAGAGAGAGCAGTCGCGGGAAAGTAGCTGTCACTCCAGAACATGTCGGCAGTCGTTGCTGTAGTGCCACAAAGCGATCTGTCAAAAGGGGTAAACTACACCCATTACGCCCTACGGGCTGGATTCACACCTCCGTGCTACAGTCCACATGGAAAAGGGAAATAAACTCCCCGTCATCCCGCTATCTGGCGTGTTTATGGCAGAAGTAATGCTGCGATCACCCTGCCTTAAGTCTCCTGTGTGGATGAGCGCTCACATGACTGCTGATAAACCCCGCCCACACTGTCACATTACCATGCTCTTTCCCGCCCACCTTATGGAGTTTGCTTAACTGAGCTGACTTACTTCAGAACGCTACCTTAACTTTTCCTTGCGCATCTCTGGTCGCACGTATCGCCTTGTCGTATTTAAGGGCCTGATCCAGAGCTACGATGGTACACGGAGCGGTATAACGCTCAGCGTACCATCACTTCACTCCCCCTTGCCCCCAGCGTATTAACACTCACTTACGCCGGATGAAGGCTACCCTAACTTCAGCCGGCGTAAGCGAGTGTTAATACGCTGGGACGGCGGCGTTGCTACGCTAACGCCACCCTCCCAACCTCATTACCCTCTCCCCCCCGCCTACCTGCACTAACTGCAGCGTAGTAACGGAGAGGAACGCCCCCTCCAGCGTTACTACACTGCTGCTACGGACACCGGATCAACGATCGGGCGTTTCCGTGGCTACGTCGGGCAACATCTGCCCGGTGCATGCGCAGATCGGCTTTTAAGCCGATCTTACGCTGCTGGCTGGCGTCTTAACGCCACCAAACGTAGGTTCTGGATACGGCCCTAAGTGCCTAACCCAGCCCATACTGTACAATATAAATCCCTCCCTCCTTCCACAATGCGCATATTCGGCTTGTTTAGGGATGTCGCCCTATCATACGGAGTTACGTACAAGTGACATCTGCCCCACGAACGCGCAGTTTGTTCCCACGGCAAGCTTTATGTGTGATGGGGTAGATCCAGGCCTCCGCATGCATGTCTAAGATTACAGATGGTAGAGTGGAGTGCACGCCCCCAGCACCCCTCTCTATCGGTAGTCCTTATGGACACGGATCAATGTGTACCTGACCTTCTCCGTCCCCGACCCTGCATCTAAATGCCTATCCCCGCCTCTGCGTAACTGAAGGGTCGGCCCCTTCATCGTGCCTGCAAACGTATGGAACTCGGAATGCTTGAGTAACATTTACTGCGCAAATGCACTGAGTTACTTGTCAGGACACTTGCGCAAATGGCTTTAGGTCACGTTATTAGGTCAGGATCCGGCCGAAGTTATGAAGTCTGGATCCGGTGCAAAGTCCTGTGTGAAAGTAATATGTCTTATTTTTTGTTGCCGGATAAAGTTCCTTCATTAGCTGTAAAAGCAACAGATGTTCTTGTAGAGAGCGTGTTCTGATCCTCAGCAGCTGTCTGGTGTATAAATCAATGCTGGGTTCGGTGCAGGGTGACACTGGAAACACTCTGAAGCGCTTTCCATACCGTTCCTGCTGTAATTGGATGTCCAGTTGCAGGAGGTAATGAAGATAGTCAGCGGAACCTCCTCTCCTACGGGGTCTGCAGCCAGCCACTTACCTAGTGATTATCACAGAGCTTGTTATTGTTTAAACATATGCACAGTGCGTGGAGGAAATCTGGGCATTGTGCCCCGCTACCACCCGTCATGTCCGTCAGTTATCTGTGTCCAGCCAGAGAAGGGATAATACCTGTGGTGATTATTATATCGGTGCCAGCATGTTGTGTGTTTACAATCTGTATCCGTGATGGAGAACAAGATACCTTTCATAGATGGATCGTTAATAGACCTCTATCTGCAACATCTGACTTAAAATATGTGGATGTAGATCAGGGTTGCCGACTGTCCCGGAATATCCGGGAGACTACCGAAGAGCCGGCAAAACTCCCGCACTGAGGTGAGGCTGCGGTTTCATACAAACCAAGAGCCAGATCCTAAGCTAAGTACGCTATCGTATTTACGCTATCGTATGATGTAAGATCGGCCTTTGTATTTACTGCGCATGATGTTATGCCACGTACCTCCTAACATACGTACCATCAGCGTAACTAACGAAGGGACGGGGGCATCAATACGACACCCGTAATTACGCTTTGGAGGCGGAGGGAGACATTTAAATTGGACAGTATGCGCTGGGTTTGGCCGTCACGTACGTAAATCCAGGGGAGTGCATAGAAATGACGCTAGCATAAATACGCTACGCGTTCTAACGTAACTAGCCCGTAGGTCTGGATCTACCCCCAAGGCCTTAAGTCCCATCCCCATGCCTGGTAACACTAGTTTTCCTAATGTTGCCAGGGACTGGCCAGGAGTTAATGACGCAGTTTGCATCATCAAGCTCCGCCCCCATTCCTAGAAATACCCTGAACGATCATTGGTGGTCAGTGGAAGTGTATAAATTGCATCATCAAGATCCGCCCCAGCCAAGGCATCTATCGCTTCCCTCCGTTATCTCCCGGAGTGGAAGCCTTGAAAAGTAGACAACCCGCAACCCTGATCTTAACTGGTTCAGCCGCTGTTCTCCTCCAGGGCTCATACTGAGTGGAAGCCCCGCCCCTCCACCGGCTGGAACCCACTCGATTTCCAGTCACATGGCGTGATCTAAAATTGCGCAAGACAGTCAATTTACACATTCTGAATGTGTAAATGCTCTGCGCAAGCGCACACGTGCACACAGCGATTACGTATCGAAATGCGCTGCGTACAATACTGGATTTTGTGCCGGAAGCCTTTCCGACACCGGGGGCGGGACGCCCCTACAGCCTGTGGGCATGGTGGGCACGGGGAGGCATTTAAAGCATACTGTAAGGGCATGAGTAAGATCTTACGTACGATCCTATATTACTTAGGACGGGTGTGTAAGCGTTAAGGTGGGGAATGTCGCACCTACGCATGTACAGAATTTCGGTTCATCATTTCGCTTCTCCTGCAGAGGAGTCACGGTCCAAATGTGTATATAAATCTGTGGGCCCCGAGGTGGGGCTCTAATCACCTGACCTATGTAGATGAAGTAGTAGAACCACTAGTGATGCCGACAATCCTCCCCCAGGTCCAGCAGGGGTGTGTGTCCCCAGTGGGTCTGCGTCAGGTGCGTTGGGTCCGGTGAAAATGAATGGGTGAGTATGTGCGATCACCCCTACAGCATAGCTCCCAATATTTAGAATCCCGAAAGCAGGGCAAAATAACCCACACCCCTGCTCCACCCAAACTCTGCCCAGTGCCACCCACAATATACCATATTAGGTCAAAACTCCTCCCATTTCCATAAACCTGGCCCCTTTCGTGGGCCGCAAGTCTGGACAGTCTTGCCGAAATAGGGACAGTTGAGAGGTATGTGTCTGCAGTGATGTGCAAACCATTAAGGGCCCGACTCAATTAACCGCGATACCTGGTCGCGGTACTTTTTCCGCAAATTTACATCGTTATTTATCTCGTAAAATTAAATCTACAATTTTTTCCTACCGTGATACACAGGAATAGGCGCACTTCGCACTTATACCCGTCTTCACGGTCAATCGAATAAGGCCTATTATGTCCTAGAAAATACCAGTTAAAATGCAGCAACTATCAAATAATAACAGGCACGGAGAAGGGCTCGAAAAAAAACTAAGGTTTCATGTCCATTGATTGTAAAACTGCAGAGAACATGCCAAAAATGATGAATGTTTTAATATCCAATAAAGATGAAAGCAGCCACCATGCTGACTTACAATAACCTGGTTATGGTTTGTGGCGTTAAATAATAAATGCTGATATTATAAAGTATGAGGGATTCAACTCTGTCTACTGGCCAATCCCTGCCAGTCATGACTTGGGGCCAGATTTACTAAGCTGCGGGTTTAAAAAATTGGAGATGTTGCCCATAGCAGCCAATCAGATTCTAGCTGACATTCTCTAGTATGTAATAGAAAAGTGAGAGCTAGAATCTGATTGGTTGCTATGGGCAACATCTCCACTATTCCTTTCCAGCAGCGTAGTAAATCTGGCACTTGGACTGTTATAAAGAATGGCTGATGCTGGTATGATTTTACCTTTCACCGCGTTTGATTATACCGGGGACATTGGGGCTGATTCAGAGCTACAGCCGCCGTCGCTAGTACGGCGGCCGTAAGCGTAATGCGCATGCGCCGGGCAGATGTTGCCCGGCGTCACTATGGAAACGCCCGATCGTCCATAGTAGCGCCGTAGGGACACTGGAGGGGACGTCCCCCGGCGTCCCTACGCTGAAGTTAGTGTACGGGGGCGGGGGAGGTTAATGAGGCTGGGAGGGCGGCGTTAACGTACTAACACCGCCGTCCCAGCGTATCAACTCTCCCGTACGCCGGCTAAAGTTAGGGTAGCCATCAGCCGACGTAAGGGAGAGTTAATACGCTCCTACAAGGGGGAGTGTCGGGCCAGAGCAGCGATGTTACGCTGAGCGCTACAGCGTAGCTCTGGATCAGGCCCATTGTACGGATGTGAAGGCATTGCACGGCGGGTGTAAGGAACGGCTCAGCTACAGATTTCTCATTTCTGGGACCTCTTCCTGTCTGTTGCAGATTTTACATCAACATCAATACGAGGGTTGCCGCCTCACGATATTTGAGTATCCCGGGAGAGCCCAAAAAAAACGCCCGCAGGGGGACTGGTTTCAGCCTAGTCAATCTACCCTTCATAGTGTTACTAGGGACTGAACGGGACCTGATGATGCAATTAACGTCATCAAGCCCCGCCCCCATCCCTAGTAATACTATGACCATTGATGGTCAGTGGGCGGGGCTTCAGGCACAAATGACATAACTCTTGTCATTAGGCCCCACCCCTGAACCAGCCTCTCTCTCTCTTGCGTTTGAATAGTCGGCAACCCTGATCAATCATGGCGAAGTCAGTTCTATGCAGGGCCCGATTAAGGTTGGTAAAGGCCTCTGGGAAACTTTCTTTTCTGGTTCTGATCCAGATCTGAGCGCAATTGTGAATGCAGAGTACATGCCATAGCAGCTATCGGGCCAATATACAATGTTATATGGAAATGTCAAACTAGTAAGACACATTAGATATAAAGGGCCGTATTCAGAGAGCTGTTTTATGGGTGACTTCCGTGTGTATTTTTAGGTACAACTGCGCATGTGTAGTAAATTTTTGTACGCAGTTCACGTAGACTTTCCGCGCGGATGTTCATTACGGACGGACGGACGGAAATGCAATGTGGGCGGACTTGTCAAGCGCGGAAGTCGAGCGGAAAGTTAATGCTAGTCTATGGAGGCGGAAGTCTCCGTGACCTAGGTCTAGAGTGGGGGAGTGTCGGGTTTGGCATGCTCCGTAGGTGCGTATATTTGCGCTCCAATCGCAGCACGGAAGTCTGAATACGGTCCAGCTTGATTATATCAGAAGATCCTCCGACAAATTTACGGCTGCTTTATCCGAGTCTCCTCCCGATATTAACGTCATGCAAAGATTGGAAGAGTGTGTACGGTGACACAATCACTCTCAGCAGATGGTTTCAGCAGATGCAGGTGGTCTGCTGTAAAATTTGACAATTGTGTATCAGAGGCAAAACCAGTGAGTTGTGGGCCCAGATGCTAAAAATATGCCTTGGCCCTGATGATATCCCAGGTACCCCGGTGGGGAGCTTCGGCGGTGGGGTGATGACGGCTGTGGGCCCTTGTATCAGCATGGGCCCCGGTGCCGTTGCACTTGATGCACCAATGGTAGTTCCGCCTCTAATGTGCATCATGGATTGGGTGTATCTGTGAACTTGATCTACTGTAGCATTGTTTAACCAGTCTGCTCTGGAGTTGGATCTGATTAGGATTGGACAAGTGTGTAACCTCGCATAAGTCCAATGTCCAATCCGCCTCTGCAAGTAGTCATGCTGAGCAGGGGAGCTTTAAGAAGTGAGCGGGCCCTTGTGCAGGATTTGTAGATGCCCCCCCCCCGGTCTTAAAAGGGGTGGAGCCTAACTGTGATAGATAGATAGATAGATAGATAGATATAGATATATATATATATAGTCCCCGTCCCTTTTTCAGCCCACAAATAGGGACAGTCCCAACGCAGGGAAGATCTTAGAGGGAAGATGCCGAATTGCCCCCCTGCCAACCCTGGGTGCAGGATGAATGCCACAGGGCTCCCTGTTCTGAGGGGCCCGTGTGCACTGCACACCCCTGCACCCATTATAGATACGCCTATGATGCTGGGCTTGGCCACACTTGCAGCCTGGTAATTGGTCAATATATTTGCTGGTAACATTATATTGTAACTAAGGGCCGGATTCTGACTACTGTGCATGCGTAGTCAATTTTTTATGTAATCTACGTATCTTTCGGACCGCATATACGCAATATACATATCGAAAAGATAAAAAAATTGACTATACATGCGCAGTAGTCAGAAACGCTGTAAATCCGGCCCTTAACATTTTACTAACTTAATCATACAATACCCTTCTCTCTTCCCTTCCTTCTAAACAACCAAATGTCTCAGTTGCACGAGGTTATACCATAATAACGCATTAGAGCTGATGACCGATCCTTCATTTCAGTCTCTTCATTGTGACTTTTTAATGGGAAAAATAGGAGCATAAGTAACTAATTACCTCATTAAAGGAGAAATATCTGTGACAGCGCTGATTTATAACTATCAGTTTATTATCATCTCTTCCACAGACAGAGATCAGCAGCACAAAGAGTTGCTCAAAGCCGTTCAAAAATTCCACACGGAACTTCAGCGGATTCGCCTGACGCCTGATCATCATTCAAAAAGCAATTTCCCACAACAATGGCAGGTAAGTGCCGCTCTCTTCCCCTTACAGCTGCCTGTTCTGTGGTGAGATTTAATTACAATTTCTTTGCCTTGTTATGATGATAGAAGGATCTGCCTGTCATTATAGAGAAAGACACATAAACGGCAAACGGTAGAGTTCCCACTCACACATCATCCAGCGATGCAATACCCACACAGAGACATTAAAAAGAGAACACGGTTTATGAAACTGGTGACCGGATTCAGACCACCGTGCGCTCCATAGGTCTGGCAGTCTGCGTGAAATAGGGGAATGAACTGTCCTGTCACTCCCATCTCTAGTGCAGTTATTTCAGCAGTTACACTATAGTAGTCTCTCTCCCATTATATGATAAACCCAGCCCACGCTGTAAAAGACTTCCCACCCCGTAGCCTAAGCCTAAGACTCCTCTACCTGGAGCCTGACCCATCCCTGCAACCTAAACCTAAGATTCTCCTACTTAGAGCCTGACCCTAAATTTCCCATACCGCAGCCTAAAAATAAGATTCCTCTCCCTGCAGCCTGAACCTAAGACTCCCCTTGACGCAACCTAACCCCAACACTCCCTGCGGCCTAACCTTAAGACTCCCTTCGCCACAGCCTGACCCTAAGTGTTCCATCCTTGCAGCCTAAACCTAAGACTCCCCTCCCTGCAGCCTAACCCTAAGACTCCCCTCCCCGCAGCCTAACCCTAAGACTCCCCTCCTCGCAGCCTGACCCTAAGACTCCCCTCTCCGCAGCCTAACCCTAAGATTCCCCTCCCCACAGCCTAACCCTAAGACTCCCCTCCTCGAAGCCTGTCCCTAAAACTCCCTCCCCGCAGCCTAACCCTAAGACTACCCTCCCCACAGCCTGACCCTAAGACTCCCCTCCCCACAGCCTCACCCTAAGACTCCTCTCCCCGCAGCCTCACCCTAAGTGTTCCATCTTTGCAGGCTAAACCTAAGACTCCCTTCGTCGCAGTCTGACCCTAACCTAACCCTCCTCAGAGCCTCACACTCCCCCTAACCCTAAAAGTCCCCGGAGAGGTTACTCACCTCTCCGGTGGAGTCTGTGGCGGGCTCAACAAGTCTGACTGCTTCTGAAAATGAATGGATGAGGATGCCGACCGGCGTACTTACCGATTAAAAAAATAAATAAAAAAAAGGCGGCTTTTCAAAATAGAGATGGCCGGAAACCATTTTTTTGTTGTTTCTACTTCTAAAAGACAGCACTTGCGGCAGGGTTTCCCAACGCTTACAATAAGTGTTACGCACGTAAAATGAATGTAACATCTGGAGGGCTCATGCACAATCCTCTCCAGATACCCATCTTACACACTTTGGGCCTGATCCAGAATAATGCTTTAGCGCTGTGCGTACTAACTAACTCCCCCTGACAATCCCCCCGGTCCGGGCGTAATTACACTCTGTTATGCCGGCTGAAGGCTTCCCTAACTTCAGCCGGCGTAACAAGAGTGTAATTACGCCCGGACCTGACCGTAACTCACTAAGCCCGACCTCCCTGCCTCATTACCCTACCTCTCCCCACCTTCCTTCCCTAACTGATGCATAGTTACGGCGAGGAACGCCCCCTCAACCGTAACTACGCAACAGTTAGGGATGCCCGATCCAGACTAAAGGTTTACCTTAACTACACCGGGCAACA
The DNA here is from genome assembly GCA_011038615.1 of Limnodynastes dumerilii. NCBI lineage: Eukaryota > Metazoa > Chordata > Amphibia > Anura > Limnodynastidae > Limnodynastes > Limnodynastes dumerilii. Next base: position 82,391 of record WWET01003634.1, read on the forward strand.
TCTGCCCGGCGCATGCGCAGATAAGCTAAATATTAGTCCTTTGCGCCTGATTCAATTAGCCTCGCCCCCGCGTATTTTGCATGTTTCTAATGGGATCAGGCCCTCTGCGGGCACAGGTGGGGTGGGGTGTGGTTCTCAAGGATTGATATTAATGAGGTTTTATTTTCCCATCGTATCCTTGACTAATAACAAACAAAAACTCAAAGAATAAAACAAAACAAAATGCTATGCACATGTTTAATTGTATCAGCGGGTAATCAACTAAACACGATTTAATCATACATTAACCTTAATAAAACAGCATTATCTATAAGCAAGATCATATATCAATGAGTCATTTGTGACAAAAGGTAAATACATCCATCCTTTTAGTAAACTAATTACTCCTGATTATTTTACACATGGTCCATTATCTGCAGCACTGAAGCACAGTGGTAAGTAGATGGAATCTGTGGTTTTTATTTTAGCTGATGTATTTGTAACGCGTGAATACTCCTTTCTTGTCACTCACACAAAGAAACCTGACACAACACAAATAGTGAGATCTACATAAATATTTGGGTTTTATTGAACTAATTAAGAGGGGAAAATAGTCTTTATTTTGCTAGTTTTTTTTATTTAAATTTGATGAGGGCCAAAGAACAGCTCAGCAAGTAAAACAGTAAATATGGAACAAATAATAGCAATGGATCTGATTCACGCTTAAGAATGATTTAGGTTCTTAATTATACGCAACTAGTAGCAAGGCGACTCCTTCGACATGCTCCCCGGTTTTCAGCTTCTTAACAGACTTACGAATGCCTTAGGACTCCCTTATCTTTAGGTTCTTAGTTGTGTGTGTAGGATGGCTAATTAAGAACGATTCTGCCTAACCGCACCCAGATTTCCTCATTTAAATGAAGCCTTCAGCCCGTCTTCTTATCTTCCTTCTAAACTTTTCCCGACACGCCCCTTTATTCTTAAGTCATTACGAATCTAGAACAAAAAGGTTCATAAGTGTGATTCAGAGCTGTCCCGTTCTTAAGTCCTACGTAGATTGCGTATATTAATTTACAACGCCTGCGCAGAATATCCCTTTCTAAATATACGCACCTAAAAAGCAGCATGTGAATCAGGTTCAATTGACAAGCGGCCTCGGAGCTTCGCCCAATGACGTCAGCAACAAGCCCCGCGGAGCCTGCCTTACCTGACAAGACTCGAACTGCGCACAGACACGGATATTACTCGACTGAATCACCACCATGTGCCACCTCGGCATGGCTTAAGCACTGCTAACTTACTAAAGCTTTCCGCCAGTCAGGAACCACATGACCACAATGCCCCATCTGAGCAATATATAGGAGGGAGGGAGAGTAGGCAACATTCAGAAGAAGGAGGAGAAGGAGAAGGGGGGAGGAGAGAAGGAGAAGGACCGCCTCCAGGGAGCTTCAGCTTTTACAGAGACATGTCAGGGAGATCCCAGCTCCTCCCCCACCACTCTGCAAGGAGCTGTACCACTGCCAGACACACATCCAGGGAGTGGTTTAATCCCCCTCCGGTTTAGGTCTACATTGTAGCTGCAGTAACACATGCATTATAATATACTGCAATCAGACCCTCCAATATGACCCATTCCATTAGGTACAATATACTCCGCTCCTGAGCTTCCAACTGTCACTCACCTGGTTTTAATGAATTAACTGATATTTGAAAAACATTTTTTTCTTCAACAAAGGTGGTTACCATAGTAACTGACATTTGGAAGGTCAAGAGCAGAGCATTTTGTACCTAATGGAATGGGTCAGGTTGGAGGGTCTTCTGCATTACAATCATGGAAATGTATAGTCATTCAGTGGTTGCACAGTAGATAGTGAAAGGGTGAAAGTTATGATTTAAGCACACGGTTGCCAACTCTTCCGGAATATCCGTGAGACTCCCGAAATGTGAGCAGTTCTCCCGGTGTCCTGGAAGAGCCAGCATATCTCTTGCAAGTCCCGACCCCTGTCAATCTCTATTGTAATCCCTAGAGTTACTAGATATTGGAGGGACTTTATGACATCATGAATCCCCACCCACCCCCTAGAACACTAGGGATTAGAGTAGTAAGTGACAGGGGTGGGGCATGATTTGCATAAATCACATCATTAAGCTGCGCCCCAATACCGTAATCTATTTCTTTCCTTCCAATGGGAAGAAATAAAAAGCAGGCAGCCCTGTTTAAGCATTGGGACCAAGGTGTCTGCAGAACTCTAAATGGGGTCCCTCCTCTGTCCAGCACATGTTGGTACAAACTGGGTGAGTGCAGATTGTCTGGGGTTCTGTGATTCTGACACCTTCCTACAGTAGAGTAACCCTGATAGGAACTGAACCTCAACACGAACACCCCTTCCTGCTAACCAGCGGTGTCTGACCTATTTACTGATCACCACATCTCATGCCCGTATCCAGGACTTCTCCCGTGCTGCACCTCTGCACTGGAATGACCTTCCTTCTTCAGTCAGACTCTCCCACACATTGCAGTCTTCAAGCGTTCACTCAAAACGCACCTGTTCAGGCTAGACTACCCCTCCTCCACTTACCATCCTCACTGCATCCTTCATCTATCTCTTCTTTCTCTTCCCCCTGTCCTCCGCTCACACCAGCAGTCCACTTCCTTGTCCCCCTCTGCTACCTTTTTACCCCGTACCCACCTGGTGCCTCCCTCTCAACCTCTCACTGCGCTCTATCCCCTGCTCCCTGATCTTCCAAGCTTGACACCTCACATTTTGCCTTGCGTTCTGTGCTTGCTTCACTTATTGTATATTTGTGATATTTTTATTTTCATATTGTATTTAATATGTACTATGCTGTCCATCCCTGTCCTGTATGTCTGTACTACACCTTGTTATAAATAAACGATAATAATAATAATAATAATGATAACCTAAGATCTTGCATTCCGAATTTAACTACTGGAAAGCAATTGGGTCTGATCCAGTATTCTGCATGCCGTACATCCTAATGCAAATAATGGGGGGGTTCATACATGCACAAAACTGCAGCTAGGGATACCTTTGTATCTAAGGCAGGTTGCATACAGACACAGGGCCACCATCAGGGGAGGAAAGCAGAGACTTTAATCCCAGGCCCAGAGAGAGAGTGAGGGAGGGAGAGAGAGAGAGGGAAGGGTCCACTGATATTCACCTTATCTCCTTATCCTACCACGGATACTTGTTGCTGGGGAGCTGTAGCAGGCTGCACAATGGCAGGTAAATGCACAGCCCTCCGTGAATCAGAACCGCAGTTCCGCTGCCCGTGTCCTTGGCTCAAAACTCCTATTAACGGCTCTGAGTACAGACACACAGCAGCCAATCACATTTCAGCCACATTCCCAGGATTTGGAGGAGGGGCTTGACCAGCAGTAGGCGGTGCTTGTCTTTACACATCCATATCTATGCTGGATCAGGGCAGTGCTTTTGTACTGATGTGCCCAGTTTAATTTAAGGCAGGGGGTATGAAAATGCTGCTTTCAGTCCCTCTGGGGACAAATAAAATTTGCGTCCCATAAATTTGTAAACGTGAATTATTTGCAGAAGCCTCAAGGTGACAGAGAGATGGAGAAAATTTTGGATGCACAAAAGACAAGTTCCTGGGCGCACTCCCCGATCCAGATAGCCAGAGATGTTGTGCGCAGTATTGAAAATGGCGAAGTGAAATCAGTACCTTTCCTGCAACACACTCGCAGAAAATCTCCCGATCAGAGGACGTCCAGGAAAAAATCATATCAAGATCCTCAAAAGCAAACCTACAGCGGAGATCTGCTGGATAAACACGCCAAAAGCTTTACGCCTTCACAGAAACTTTTCACACCAAGATTATTGAAGAAACCCGCTCATTCTTTCCTCTCTAACTACAGATATTACACAGCTCCCAGCAAGAAGAGCATTATGAATCCATCATCACCACAGGTGGACGAACATCTCACGTATGATCTCACAGACCATTCATACAGGTAAAGTCCAAGAGTGACCCGAATACATTTATATTATTACCATCAGGTGTAAAGGAAAATTAGAGTGATTTCCTTGCAAATGGGTTTTATTTATATAATGGCAGCATAAAGGCTGTTGGTACAGTTGCTATGTTTCACATTGCTTCAAAACATTTAATTCTGCATCACGACATGGTCAGAAAGTTATGCAAAGAGATAAGGGGAATGCCACAGTGACCATCTTTGCACGATCAGAAGTTTTTTACTTTATAAATTATAGATCTTAAATCTCCCTGTATCTGGTCATTTGGCTCGTTTTTGGTGTGTCTTTCTAGCAGCCTTCATTTTTTGAGAATTTCTAATAAAACAAGAAATATTTGTGCATGGGAAACAGAATTTATACATCCGATGTCTTGCCTCTGGACCAGTGGTTCCCAAACTTTCTCAGTTCGAGGCACCCTTAGGGTTTCCATATTTTTTTTCAAGGCACCCCTAAGACAAAAATACAATAGAATACAATAGGAAATAGAAACATTCCGAGGCACCCCAGTGGGAGCGTCGCGGCACCCCTGGAAGCCGCGAGGCATAGTTTGGGAATCACTGCTCTGGTCTGAAAGCTGCTTCAGTGACCTGGTATAAATAAGTGAGCACAATACTTGCTAAAAAACCAAAACTATGGACAAATCCAAAAATCAGCCAATAAATACTATTACAATCATCAAAAGGTATGTAGGAAAAGACATAGGACCGGATCCAGAACTAATAACATCAGGGGACATCCGCGTATGTCCCCTGACAAGTAATATCGGCGCATGCATGCGCCAAATGTTACGCAAGCCTACCTTAAGACGTACGGAACTCAGTACGTTAGATGGTACGATGAAGGGGCTGTATACCTGTCATAGAGGTGGGGATAGGCATTCAAATGAAGGGTCGGGGCAGGGCATAAATGTTAAAGTAGAGATCTGGACACGTAAGTGATGGGGGCATTCACTCCCCTCTACTTCGCGTAATTTCAGACCCCCGCATGCATGTAAAGCATGGTCCATAATCCACGGATATCACTAGAGATTTAATTTTTAGGGATATAGGGCCTGATCCAGAGCTACGATGTAGCGCCGAGCGTGCTAACACTCAGCGTTACATCGCTGACTCCCCCCTGGCACTCCCCCTGTGCGGGCGTATGGCCCCTTCCTTACGCCGGCTGAAGGCTGGTTTAAACACATAACATGTAGTCCCAAACTGAGAGAAAGTAAAAATATAAATATATTCTGCTTCTAATCAGCATTCACGCAAGAACAAGCGCCAAAGACACACACTGTAGCCACTGGATGGAAGCAAAAAGTTCAAGCAAAAAGACACAAATTTTTTCTCAGTTTCAACATTCTATCAGTCCTTTTGAAGTCCAAAAATAAGTTCAAAGATCTTTGAACTTTTTTTGGGACTTCAAAAGGACTGATACAATGTTTAAAGAGAGAGAAAAAAAAATGTGTGTCTTTATTCTTGAACTGTTTGCTCTTGGTCTATGGTGAAGGTGAAGAAATCTGCAAAGCTTCTGCTTCTTAGGTGCTTATATTTACGAAATGACCTACTAGGAATGTGTAGTTGGTCATTTACACAATCTACGTAGCAGTTAGGTATGCAGATTGCCTCCACGCGGTCTTTAAAGTCATTTTGGAAGACGGAGGCGTGCTTATGCCGCCGCGGGGAGTGTGTAGTTAGAAGTGGGAGGGATTTAGATTAGCCGGGGAGGGAGGCGGGAGAGACATTTTCCATGCGTAGTTTGCTTCTTAAGAAGGAAGCTACACCCGGTAAGATAAGGTAGCCCTATGGCACTTGTAAGTTGCCACGTATGGCATAACCACACTCCCTCCTGCCTGTCTCCATTTCGATCAGTCCTTGGGCCTGATCCAAAGTTACGCTATGCCGTTTAGCATATTAATGACCAGCATAGGCACTTTCCCTGACACTCCCCCTGCCCCGGCGTAATTACACTCTGTTATGCCGGCTGAAGGCTACCCTAACTTCAGCCAGCGTAACCGAGTGTAATTATGCCGGGACAGTAGCGTGATGCCAATAACCCTGCCCCTCCAAGCTAATTTCCCTCCCCCCGCCTACATTCCGTAACTACAGCGTAGTCACGGATCGCCCGCCCTTTCCTCCGTATCTACGCTGTAGTTACGGAGGCACGATCCGGAGCCCAGAAGAACAATGATTACGCCGGGCAACATCTGCCCGGCGCATGCGCAGATCGGCAAAACTGACGATCTTGCGCATCCAATCAGGCCTATTCACTCTAAAGTATTCCCAATGTTGGTAGCAAAGATTATACCAACTCTGTAGTGAAAATCTTTAGTTCAAGTGATTGTTTATTACTCTTCTGCAGGGAGGTCACAGAGAAAGCCTAGATGAATCACATCATAATGCCAGGACCCAGCTAGATACATTACAAGAAGCTAGATTAAAGCAAACATTATTATAAATGCATTTGTTCTTGTAATTAGCTAACTGCAGTTTCATGAATATATATCTAATGCCTGTAAAGCTAATACTTTATGCAATGTCATTACCATTATTATTATTTTGTGCTTTGATGAAATAGGTCACTGGAGAATATAATAATATAATATCAGTCACGCCATGATCAGTAAGAAGAGTTTATTTTTGATCCTACACTTTCTTGTCCATTGTAGAACTGGGATGAAACCTCACCTAAGTCTAGAAATGTATCTACCTGCTGAGCGCAGTGGACCGGATCCAGAATTAATAATATCAGTGGATTTACGTGTGTAAATTATTATGCAAGCACATTACGTCTGAACGTATGGAACGCAATTTCGTACATTCAGAGTTCCGTATGTTAGGGAGTGACAGCCCTTTGTACATCAAAATTTACACAAGGTGGGTGGCGGGGGGCATTTAAATTGAATATTATGTGCTGGGTTAGTCCCTTCCGTACGTCAGAGAGCTCCGCACTCACAGAGATCCATGCAGAAAGGTTGAGGTACGGGTATGGACACGGAAGTCACCTAAAAACGGTCCATTAGAGGGGAGTGTCAAAGGAGTGCAGACTTCAGCAACTCTGTGCCCATAATCCTAATCTCTACCCTAAACCTAACCATAATCCTAATTCTAAATCTAACCCTAAACTGAATCCTAAACCGAAACCTAACCTCACTACTAACCATAAACCTATTCCCAATCCTAACACTAATCCTCAATCTAACCCTAAACCTAATCTCAATATTAGCCATAAACCTGTTCCCAATCCTAACCCTAATCTCTACACTAGCCATAAACCTATTCCCAATCCTAATCCTAAATCTAACCCTAAACCTAGCCTCAACACTAACCATAAACCTATTCCCAATCCTAAACCTAACTAATTACTTTTCTGACAATGATGAAACTGGGCAGGTGGATGGAAAATGGAGCACGGGGCAGGACACAAGAGAGGAGCAGGACATGAGACAGAGCAGAGGGCAGAGAAGAGGAGCAGGACATAGACATGGGACAGAGAGCAGGACAGAGCAGGGAGCTGAGGAGCAGGACACAGGAATGGAGGGCAGAGAAGAGGAGCAAGGCACAGTGGGACAGAGCAGGGAGCTGGGGGACAGAACACAAGAATGGAGGACAGAGAAGAGGAGCAGGACACAGGTGGAGTGTTGAGGAGCAGGACACAGGAATGGAGGACAGAGAAGAGGAGCAGGACATGCTACAGAAAGGAGGAGCAGGACAAGGGACAGAGAGGAGGAGAGAGCAGAAAACGAAGGATCGGGACACAGGAATGGAGGGCAGAGCAGAGAAACAGGACAGAGAAACAAGTCATAGTGGAGGAGCAGAACAAGGCACAGAGAGGAGGACAGGGTGGAGCAGCAGGACACAGGACAGAACAGAGGACAGATAAGAGGAGCAGGACATAGAATAGAGAGGAGGACAGGGCAGAAAGCAAGGTATCAGGACAAAGGAACAGAGCAGAGGAGCAGAACAGAGAAACAAGACATAGAGGAGGAGCAGAACAAGGCACAGAGAGGAGGACAGGGAGGAGGAGCAGGACACAGGACAGAGCAGAGGACAGATAAGAGGAGCAGGACACGGCATAGAGAGGAGAACAGACAGGAACACAGGACAGAGCGGAGGAACAGGTCTCAGAAATGAAACATAGAGGAGGAGCAGGACACGGCACAGAGAGGAGGACAAAGCAGAAAGTGGAGGAGTGAGACACAGGAACAGAGGACAGAGCAGAGAAATAGGACACAGGACTGGAGGACAGAGCAGAGGAACAGAAGACAGAGCCAGGGGAATAGACTGATTTGGACACCATAGTGTGGAGGTGGGGCCAGCTTCTGTATAGGGTGTTAGTTTCGCACCCAGGCTCCCCTCGGTCTTGCTTGCACAGTGTGACAGCCTAAGACATCGCTCACTGCCCAGTCTGTGATTGCTGAGCCCTGCTTATTAATACATTTATGACCCTCTGACTGCAACCGGCCCCAATAACTTATAAACTAATCAGATATTGTAAAACAGGAGCAACATGAAGAATGGGAATCTCCTGGACTTACAGACTGTGAATTTCTGTTCATGTGCTTTAGATGAAATCTCATTTATCTATAGTCCTGTAATGAAAGCCATTATTGGTTGCTCTGGGCAACAGCACTACATTTCTTCTATTGAATCTCCATTTAATATGCTCCTGAAAGTTTCTGAAACTATCTGATGTAAATAAATATACTGCTTGCCTGGTGTTTATTATTATTTTTTTATTAATTTTCTTTTTTTAATTAGGTTTTGCAAACTGACTGGAGAACAGTTTGTCGCAAACCCAGCTGCATGTCTCAGGGAAACAACTAAGCCTGGAAGGAGCTTTTAAAGACCCTCCAGCATGATCCCTTCCATTAGGTACACAATACTCCGCTCCTGAGCTTCCAGCTGTCACTCACATTAACTGATGTTTGAAATTCATTTTTCTCTTCAACACAGGTGGTTACCATAGTAACTGACAGGTGGAAGCTCTGGAGCATTTTGTACCTAGTGGAATGGTTCATGTTGGAGGGTCTGCTTTAACGTACAGTGGGGTCAGTAGACAACTGAGGGGAAGTAGATTTATCAAATGCTCTAAAAAGGGGTGTGGCTCCCCAAAGCAAACGACCCTATTTCAATAGGGCCGTTTGATCCCAGCCAGTTCCGAACTGGCAGGGATATCGATTGCTAATGCCTTGATGAGGCATAAGCCCTAACCCTGAGTCCCCCCTCCCACAGCCTAACCCTAAGAGCCCGGAGGTCTCCAGTAGTCTGGTTCGGCGGCCTTTTTTCCAAAAACAGCGTAACCCTAAGTCCCCCCTCCCACAGCCTAACCCTAAGTCTGGTCCGGCGCCGGCGCTGTTTTCCGAAAATGAATGGTTGACTAAGTGAATCACATACTCCAACCTTCATAAACAAAAATTCTGCAGTGTTACACATTCGAGATAGGGACAGCCAAAAACACACTTTCTCTATATCCCTATTTCACAAAGTGTAAGATCGCAGCGGGGACTCACAATGTCTAAAGAGGAAGTTGCTATCCATAGCAGCCAATCAGATTCTAGCTTTTCTAGAGATCTCGGAGTGAAGAAAGAATTCCAAGTAAGGGGGCGGAGCGTGATGATGCATTTTATGCAAATCGTGTCATGCATCTCCACCCCTTGCCTGGCAAAGCTACAATTCATACTGTTACTAGAGATGGGAGGGCCTTGATGATGAAAATCATGTCATCAAGCCCCACCCACCCCCTTGTAACACTAGGGGCTTGATTTATTAGAACTATTAACTGATAAAAAAGGAAAAGTGGAGATGTTGCCCATAACAACCAATAAGATTCTAGCTCTCACCTTCTTCTTACATACTAGAGAATGTCAGCTAGAATCTGATTGGTTGCTATAGGCAACATCTCCAGTAAATCTAGCCCCAGGGCTCCAGGAGGGAGGCGTGATTTGAGGCCTCATTCTCATTGGGGGAAGATTTGCCGGCTCTACACCAGGAGCAATAGCTGAATTTCAGGAGTCTCCCGGACATTCCAGGTGAGTCAGCCATTGGTTACTCCAAGTTTTATCAACTTACCCAACTATCTCATGTATCTTTTATAAAAACTTCTACATGTGAATGAAATGAATAAAACCTTTCCTCTAAAGTTTGTTTGAAGTTAGATCTTTAAATACAAACCCAACCCATATGCTTGTAGAATACAAATGCCGTATTTTATTTATTTTATTTCTACTGTTGCAAAAATCTAATTAACAGACACAGAAGCTCTCTCTGCTCTGATCAGGTGGAATCTGCCAGCTGATATAATAATGTACTAGTTATTTTTTACATACTGCTCACCCTCCACGGTGATTGTAATCCGAATGTGATAATAGGACACGGTGACACTGCTAGAGATTGTCCCTTTATTCAGTTCCTGCTGGATTGTTGGGAAGCTCAAAGTTTTGTTGTCCCAGAGTTTATGTACTTGATCTTTAATTTCTGTGGACTGAATCCAGAGACTGAAAATAAGAGGCTAAAATCCAGACTTAAGTAAGTGCTTGAAATAAGTTACTCCTGGGCTAAACCATGGTGATTGCAGGGGAGTCATATTTCATCTGTTGGAAACAGTATTAGAGTTGAAAGGTGATGTTTCCTATCCTGTCCTATATTCCTAAATAACAGTGTGATAGTAAAGCTGGTCAGTATCTGTGTGCAGTAAGCAATTCAAAGATATATCCCTGCATGCAAAGAATACAATTACCTTGACTCCCCCTGCAATTAACATGGTTTAGCCCAGGAGTAACTAATTTCAAGTACTTACTTAAGTCTGGATCCAGCCCAAGGAGAGGAAAGTTACACCTGGGCATAACCATGTTGAATTTCAGGGGGAGTCAAAATAATGTTATTATTTGCATGCAGGAAGACTACTATGACATTTGCCCCAGGTGTAACTTTCCACTTTTTTCTTCTTACTTTTACACTCTGGATCTGATTATGTTAGAGGTGGTCTTGTTTATGTACATGACATTGTAAAGGGGCAATTATTTGACGTTCCTTCTCTGATATCTAGTATTCTATAAAGCCTTAGTCTAGATCCAGAATTTAGAATTGATCACAACTTCAGGGTATTTTTATACTGAGCATGCTCAGAGCAACACCCACACCTGTAATGACACCTGTAATCGGAAACCTCACCCCCCCCACAACTCAAGTTACAGTACAGGCATTCCCTTTCTTTGTAGTATGGGGGTGTGGCTTGAGACTGTAATTTATGCCAATCTCACCTGCCTGGACCTGCAAGTCCCGCCCCTGCTTAAACAGAACAGAAACAGGAAGCTAGATTGCAGCCCATTAGTAAATCATCAAAACTTTACTTATTTACCATATAGCAGCTTCTGGCATCCTGCAGAGATCAGACAATGGAGCAGACATCCCCCATTCGATTCACAGCATGAGTCATACACTCTTCCTGTAGAACATTGAATGGATGATTGGATGATTCAGCTCCTTTGTCTGATCTCTGCAGGAAGCTGGTAGCTGCTAATTGGTAAGTAAACACAGGTTTAATGATTTCTGAAGCCCTATTCAACTTTCCACTACAGGTGGGCACACCATGTATGCAATTTCCCACCATATATAGCAAAATTCTCCCTTTTTTTGGAAAAGGTTAAACTGAACACAACTGTATTTGGCCACAAACCATATGCAATCCAGAGGACACTGTTTGTGTGCTTTGTAACTCATGCAGCCTGCGCTACTTCTTCAAATGTATTTATGATTTCGGGCCCACTTTTGGATGCAGTTGCATATTTTGTGTTTGCCTGATCATATAAAGACATGGATGAAAGTCACAGGAGGAGCGTAGAAGTTTTAAGTAATTGAAAATGTTGCAAGAGGGTTAGATGAAATTACATAAGTGAGGAGCATAATATGTCTGATTACAGAGAACAATACCTTTCATGGCAAATTAAATACCAAAATAATACTACTATTACATTTGATGCTACTTTCATCATCGTTTTTCAGGTTTTAATGGGCATCATAGTGCAAAAAGATACACTACATGAAATACATGCATAATTCATGCATTCGCTGTATCGTCCATTTAGATTAATTTTCTTTTGTAACATTAAAAAAGAATTGTGGCCTCTTAGTCTAATGGGTCTATTACACAAGCCTCCTGATTAATGTACAGGGTTCACATTACATTCCACAAAGCTGCAACAGGGATGTATATAAAAGAAGATTATCAATGTCTGCTTGTGTAATGCATAGCTGATGATGTCTAATAAGCTGAAGAGAAGAGGTAACCAGGATGAATAGGTTAATGGATATTAAATAGTGGCATTACCCAGCCACCCACTAGAAACACTGGACTGTTGTGCTTCCATTATCAGGGAACATAAAGAGGGGGGGTGAGGAAAAAGGGTGATTTTGCCATTTCAAATTACTCAAAATCAACATCCTAAAATTGGGAGCTGAATTGGTTTAAAATAAATGCTCTAATCTAGCAAAAGATGCTAAATTAGGTGAAATGGGTCAGTTTGAAATGGGATATTACAGCACCTGTGTTGTTTAGAAAATCTTCCTGACATTATGAGTCATTTCAATGGACAATTCATTTCCATGGGGTTTGAGGGGGCTGATCCTGAGCAACAGTGCAAGAAAATAGCAAATCTGCACCTTGGCAAAACCATGTTGAACTGCAAGGTAGGGGGCAGTGTGTAACTATTATGGGTGGAGGCGGTTACACTCTCCGCTAAGAAAATCTGATTTCCGAAAAAGGGACATCTGAAAGTTTCTTTTCGGATGTCCCTTTTTCAAACGCTTACCGCTTTCTACTTTTTTTTAATGAATGGGTGAGTTTGCCGTTTGGCATATTTCACCCATTCTCCTTCGGAAATGACGATATCCCTCCGCCACGCACCTCAGTTGCTGCTATCGCCGGACCAGGGACAGGTGAGTAAACTATCTGTGCAGGGTAGGGAGGGTTAGGATCAGGCTGCAGGGGAGGGAGGGTTAGGGTCAGGCTGTAGGGGAGGGAGGGTTAGGGTCAGGCTGTAGGGGAGGAAGGGTTAGGGTCAGGCTGCGGAGGAGGGAGGCTTAGGGTCAGGCTGTAGGGGAGGGAGGGTTAGTGTCAGGCTGCAGGGGAGGAAGGGTTAGGGTCAGGCTGCAAGTAGGGGAAGATAGGATGAAATAAACGAGCCTTTATTTGTTTCATTTAAAAACACACATCCATTGATTATAAACTCGCAGTAGGTGTGGCCTGAACTAAGTAAGAGAAGACACATGGCCTCACAGCAAACAATACCTCAACTTAGGAGTGGTCGAGGGCTACCTTAATGTTAGTTTTCGCAAGGCTCTCCTACCTGTGAATCAGTCCTAACGCTGTTGGAACGCCCATACTGTACACTAGTAGCCCGTGTGCAGACCATTTGCATTAAGAGTCTTGCTCCTCTAGCCACACATGCGGGTCTCATTCCATGCCGATGTGTGCATCAGTCCTAAGTCTGACATCCGTGTATGTGAATCAGTCAGCTATGGTTTCCGTGCGTATATATTTGGGTTCTGGGCATGCGCAATTTAATGGATTTTCAGCACTTAAGTGTGAATCAGGACCATTATGAATAGTAGTATTGATGGTCAGGGGGTGGGACTTTGTGGCGCAATTTGCAGAAATCGTCATACAGCATCTGTTTCTTTCCTTCTGATATCTCCTGGAGATTAAAGTATTTTTACTTATATAGGGCTGGATTCACACCACCGGATGTATTGCATATACGTCTGGAGTTTACCGATATTTGGTACTGCGCATCTACATGTAAATTGCGTATATATGTGGTCTTAAAGACGCTATCTACGTAACGAAAAGATAAGTAGATTACGTAAAAAAATACTATGCATGCGCAGTATCAAATATCGATAAACTCCGGACGTATATGCAATACGTCAGGTGGTATGAATCCAGCCCATAATGCATTTCTGTTAAGTGTTCTAGAAAAGGTGATATGTACGACCATTATGCCGGAGATAACATTCTCATTGTCCATCACATTCTATTTGTAAGTAATCCTTCACATTATGTGGTGTTGTTTAATGTCACTTTTGAAAAAAATAAGTACAATTAACCTATGCCTTTTACTAACGTTCACATCTAGGATTGCATGGTAATGCATAAATTGTATTTAATTAGCACTCAGACACCATCACGGCTACTTCTAAGGACGTGTAATGATGTGTTAAATTCCATCAATTAACACTCAGTCCTATGTTGTTTTTGTCTGATATTGTACATTTATCACGGACAATCCTCCTGCCATTCAGCAACAAATGGAGGAAAGAGTAAAATAATTGAATACCTTTATGACACATTGTGAAACCCCCAGCATCAATCTCTCAGCATAACAGGAGTACATGCAGATAGGAAGTGGTTGAAGCCAAATATATCCTAGATAGTCATATGAAATACACAGGCATAGGCCAATGCAGGGCAGGGAAGATCCAGCTGGCTATAAACCCTGTCTGGGCTAGTAGTGGGGTATTCAAGAACTCTGGTTAGTATGCTGGAAAGATCCTGGGACCAGACACCTTGGACCTCATCCAGACTCAAACCCAGATCTACTAATGAAGCTTAAGTTTCAGGACTCCTCCGGGCAGGGGCGTTTTAAGAAGTGAGGGGGTCCTAGTGCAGGATTTGTACATGGGCCCCCCCTTAACCTGAGACAGGACTGTCCCGATTTGCGAACCTCAAAAGGAGCAGGACCATAACGGGTGCTTGAAGCCCTGCCCCTTTTTCAACAAATCGAGACAGTCCCACCGCAGTGGAGGGGGGGGGGCCCATTTGGCATCTATTTCTTCCCTCCAAGATCTCCCGGAGGGAACACTACTGAACACCTTGCACCCATTATAGGTACGCCTATCCCTCCGGGATTCGTCTTTTTTTTTTTTGGTTAAAGAATGCCCACTCTTTTTCAACAAAATCAAAAGAATTTTTTTTACGCGTGTTATTAAAATAAGGTTATTTTAGTGATAGAGGGCCGGATCCAGATTTAAGTCCATTAGGCCATCTAAGCATGCCAGGTGCGTAAGTAGCCTGATTTGACTGTAGGGCGCAAACACTGCTACACTAGCGTAGTGGGCAGGGGGGAAGCATGGTAATTCTACAGTGTCGGAGGGGGCTCCCACGCTTGCGCGGATACGGCTTATGGCAGCGCAAGCCACCATAAAGTCTGCACGCGAGAGTGGAGTGACAGGAGGCGTTCACTCTCCTCTTTCTGACGGACAGACCCCCGCACATACATACTGGATCTGGTCCCGAATCATAAGCCAATGGGTTGAAGTACTTAAAATGTGTTCTATGCAGGGGGGGTTTCTGAGTACTCATTGTTTGTTTGTTGCGGTGGAAAGGTGTCATAAGCCATTGTCACCTTAGTTGGTCCCATAGTGCACTGCATAGGTGCAGGCGACCGTTTCTGTCATCATGGATGGGGTGTGCCTCATACAATAATTGTAAAGGAGAAGAGGGACCCAAAACTAAAAAGATGGTCTCCCAAAACTGTGAGACTTCCCCAGATATTTAAGAAAATGACACAAGTATTTTATCAATGTGCAATTATTAACAGTCCTGCTTCATTGATCCAGGGATGAAGACCTCAAATACCTGCATTTTCTGGAGGAGCTCACGAATGACCTTATCCAGAAAGGTTCTGGATCCAGCAGGTTAGTACAAACTAAGGCTCAGTTACTAAGATCTGCCATACTTTTACTATCCTGTGTGCTCTGGTTGCAAGTTCATTTCAGGATGCAAAAATCTTCCCAATTCTTGGGGAACTCATTACAGAAGCATCCTAAACTACGTACGCGAGCGATTTTATTAAACGTACGTAATAAACGTAAAAGCGCACCAATTAGTATTTACTGTGCATGTGCGCGGCAGATGTTACGCCATGTCACTCTGAACGTACGTACCAGACAAGTCTCAACAGCGTAACTACGAATTAAGGGGCGTGACAGCTATATGATACCCGTAATTACGCTTTGGAGGCGGGGTGAGGCATTTAAACCATGCAGTAGGGGCGGTGCTTAGTCACTTACATACGTGAACGCTTTGAAAAGTTCAAATAGGGTTTGGGAAGCGTTAAACGGCAAAAGTATGTACGGCCGAGGGGAGGGATTAGAAAATACGTATATTTTTCTGCGCTGCTGCTTCTTAAAAAACAACGAAACAATTTAACAAGGTTGCATGTGAGTGCATGAAAATAAGAACCTCAGACCCCTGAAATTCAGGCAGTTCTCCCGCAAGGGACTTGAGGCTCATGCTTTCCATGAAACCACGGCCTCGAGTCCTGCCCCCCTGCCTGGCAACACTAGTTTACCAGTGTTGCTAGGGACAGGGAGGGACTTGATGACGCAAATTGTGTCATCAAGCCCCACCCCCATCCCTATGAAACCCCGAAAGGAGTAAAGTAATGTCAAGAGGTGGGGCTTAATGAAACAATTTGCATAAATCATGCGGTTCAGCCCCGCCCCCTGCCGGTTCAGCCCCGCCCCCTGCATGCAGCTATGGCTTCCCACCGGGAAGGTAACACCCACCAACAATCCGGACACTCCCCTCTCCTGGACATGCGGTCGGTGACTTACGAGTCCATAGACTACTCTGTTCTTTCCGTGTGGACTGCATCCGTGTGCGTATATGTACTTCGTCCGCGTGATTCTTGATAACCACGCCTCCATGTGTTCATTTAAATGCCCCCCCACCCACTTTTATGTAAATTTTCTAGTACATCTGATTTCCGTGTGTATGTCCACAAGTGTGATTCACATGTCCGTTAGGCATTTCCGTGCGTATAGTCAACGTAAACTACGTACATAAAATTACTACGCATGCGCAGTTGATCCGATCCTAAAAATACGCACGGAACTACCCTCAAAAATGGATCTCTGAATACGGCCCAAAATATAGACCCAAAAAAAGGCACTCTCTCCTCTAACAGGAAACAGACAGACGAATGGAAATTTCAATGACACATCGCAGTCAATCCGGTTTATCCAAACAGAACAAAAATAACGATTAAAAGCTTTGTCCTTTAATTTAAACAAAACAATCCACATAAAAATCAGCAATTGTATGACAGCATACCCCTTTAATAGGACCGTGGATGGTACCAGTGCTGTGAACACGAACCTCCTAAAGCTGTGAAAGCAAATACACAGACCGACAAGGCTCCCCTTACAACCACCAACGCGTTTCAGCTATTTTCCACAGCCTTTATCAAGATGCACCTAAGATTCCCCCTAGGCGAAAATTGTCCTATTCATCAGACACCTCCTGCTGGGACAATAATTGCGCCAGTGTATGGCCAGCTTTAGCCTTACTGTAAATACTGTACATGTCTCGTACCCCATAGAGCTGCGAGATAAAATCTGTGATGTTCAGCCACCATAATAGAAGTGTTTAGGCGCACTTTGCGGCTTTTCCCATCATCACGCTCAATTGAAATGGCCCCTGAGAGTCCCGGTATTGATATATGATATATATGATATGAATTGAAAGCTAACTCACCTAGAGACACCCCTTTACCTCCTCTGGCAGCTTCTGGTCTCAGACAGGCTTCCAAGCAAAGCTACACGAAAATGGTGGTTACTCAAATCAACTTATAGAGCAAGAAATTTCCCCGGCCTAGCAAGTACCTCCTTTATTGACCAATAAATTGATTTGTGCAACCACCACTTTGGGTAACAATTATATATTCTGTAAGGAAATGAAAGTATAAAAAGTATAAAATGATTTTATTTTTACTATTTAAGATCTACTTGGTTTATGGAGAATTCACTTGTACTAATAGCTTTATTTATTCTTTTTCACCACCAGTGCGATGGAGAATGTGTTTCGAGATCACGTTAAACGAAGGCGGCATTATATCTCTGAGGTGCGTAGCCATTACTTCTGAGTTTCTGTCTACCAATATAATAGAATCATACCGCTTTCACATCACTACCTCTGAAAAACTTGGGATTTTGGGCCTGATCCAGACCTACGCCCGCGACCGATCGTACGCCAGTCGGGAGCGTAAAACCGGGCGAAAAAACGCACTGCGCATGTGCAGTATGACAACTTCCGGTCGTCCGAAGGACATGAGTGTACAGCGAGCGTATTTTGAGCGTATTTTTCACCCAAGGGGCGTGCGTTTTATACGACGATAGGCCGGACGCTCGAGTTACTACACAGAGGCAGGGATAGCCATTTAAATTGTACAGTATGGGCGTGCTAAGCCCCGTACGACCAGCGTATCGGTCCGAAAATTTGTACGGACACTGGAAAAAGTTAGGGTAGGGTTCAGCCGCCATAAGTAGGTACAATCAATGGGAGTGTCATGGGCGTGAAAGTTTATACGCCCGGGCGATCATACGTCTGGATCAGGCACTTTGTACCCGTTTTTTCCTGGACGAAATGCCGGGTCAAAAAAAAAAAACCACGTTATTAGTCCACAAATACAGGAAATTCCCAGGTCTGACCCTTTCACATCTCCACTGAATTTCCCGGGTCTGCCCTGTCCAGCAACTGTCAATCATACTAGAGAGGAGCTGTTATTGGCTGGAAAAAATGATGTCATTTAAAAGGGACTTAAGTTTTTGCACACGATGATGATGTCAGTACTGGGCGGCCATTTTAGCTTTCCATGATGGCTGACAATTTACTTTGGTTTTGTGGATGATTTTGCTGTTTTAGGCAGCGAACGATAGCCTTGTGCAGCCGTTTACACTGTGCCAGATGGTACACTGTGACATGAGCCGTATTCCCACTTAAGAGTGACTTAGGTGTGGACAGAACCGCACCTAACTCACTGCTGCAGCCCCTAACCGCCCCTCGTTTTTAGGTACGTTATGGCCCTTAAGCGTGCCGCAGGACTACCTTATCTTACTGTGCGTAGTTTGCTTCTTAAGAAGGAAACTATACACGAACAATGGCTTTTTTCCCCTAGGTAAATATTCGGGTTGGACATCCCTGTCACCCATTATACCTGCCCAATGATACATCTCCCACTTCTACCTAAACACTCCTCGAGGCGGCATTACACTGACTAACTAAACGACTCCGTGCGGTCTTTAAAGACCTAACTGGTACGTAGATTGCGTAAATGTACTACTACGCATGCACAGTAGTTACATTCGGCAAATTACGCGGTGTGAATACTGTCCATGGTGAGGAGAAGGGCACAATTCATGGTAGAGTTGGTGAATACTCCAAGCCAATATTTGCACAGGAGGAGAGCCTTGACTCAATCCCCTCTCATTCCCGGTCAAACAGAAAGCTTAATAAGCCAATTAATTACTCCTAGTAGTCTGTGTTAGTGTATTTAGAGGCTGATGCCATGTCTTGCAAAAAGAGCATACAGTAATATAGCGCAGGACAGCACCATATAGCAGACCCTCCAGCATGACCCATTTCATTAGCTGCAAATTAATCCGCTCCTGAGCTTCCAACTGTCACTCACCTGGTGTAAATGAAAAAATACTATTTGCCTTTTTAACAAAGGTGGTTACCATAGTAACTGACAGTTAGAAACTGAGGAGCAGAGTATTTTGTACCTAGTGGAATGGGTCATGTTGAAGGGTATGATATAGGCAAAAGTCCTGGCTGTCCCTCCCTGATGGCCCTGGTGCCCATACCTTACGTACCCGAATTGGTTGCATACCACCGTTCCAAAATCGCACGCAGCCCGCCCCACTTTTACAAACTCTTCTGCAATCCGTCCGCTGAATTCACGTTCGCGCTCAGATCTGGAATAAGCAGTGTTCCTCTTTTTTTCTTTCCGCTCTGAAATACCTCTAATATGAAATTATTTTTAGAAGCCGGAGAGAGGATCATTAATCACCAGACTGATGCTGTTTCTAATTGATTTTTACTAAAGTATGGATTGTAATTACTATTTTCACGCACACGACTACTTTAACAGGCGCAGAGCACCTTCTACCAACTCTGCTTCCTGCATATTTTATAGAAACCTTGTGACAGTGGTCAAAACACTTTTAAATGCATCGTTTAAGTTTATTATATCAGAAACCTTGTTATCATCGTAATGACCCCCAATTCTTCAAAGAAGCTGACTCATGAGCCACCCCTAAAAATGTTACCATTGGGGGGGGGGGGGGGGAAAAACCG